>CM030839.1:11052695-11192695 GCA_018105865.1 Metaphire vulgaris | reverse complement strand
GATCGAGGGAACATAATATTCACGGTAACGTCACAGAAATGTTTCCAGTGGTGGGGAGGGGGGAGGCAAAACACAACGATCACGGTTAATATTTTAGCAGAGGTTTAAAATTTCACTGTGAAAATATTGGTATTTGCATATTCCGGAGGGGGAGCAAATGGCCCCTAGTGGCCCCTCTTGCACTAATGCGCGGGCATCCAATCTCATTTGGGTGACTACATAGCTTAAGGTGTCTGTCTTTGTCGATCAAAATATTCTAACAGTTAAATTACTTGAACCGTAAAACAACTTATGGAAATCGTGATGACATAAATAATCGATTATTTAAGTAGGGCCTAGTCTATAGGAGCCTACCCTGTTACGTCTACTACTGTTTTTTCAGTCAAAGCTGCCCTGTCGCATTCTTGAAACGTAGCGACTTCATGAAACGCACGCAACTTGTTTCGTTGTTTGAACATTGTGACGATGCCAATAATTAATTTATACTTCAGCCAGTGGCGTAGCGGGGGCTGGGGCCGTCCATAAATGACGTCACGCGATTTTCACGCGATTTTGGCAGTTTTTTGATTCCCTCTCCCCTCATCAAAAGTCATCACAAAAAGTCAGACCCCCTAAAAAACGACGTCACAACGCGTTAACCCCCCACATTTTTCCAATGTCAAAATTAATGTTTCAAATCGCGCTTATTTTTTGAATGAGGCAGGTATTGCAATGAATTCGTCTGAAAATATTCATTAGCTATTCAAGAAACATGCAGTCAACGGCACACAGCAGCCGGAATGCACGCATTTCATTTTTAAATGATGCATTTGTATAGGCCTCCTAGTGTTATATATTATAGGTTCTACTCCAGTCTAGTATACAGTATAATATTGACTACTGTTCTTCATATGTACATATTATCTTTGGTTCATATTATCTTCATATGTACATATTATCTCCGGTATTTTGCCTATTTGTCCGGTGAAAAATTGAGGCAATACCAGACATGCATGTGTCCGGTATTTTCCTGCAGGCTGCCTAGCTACAGCAAGCAAGTCACTCCCAGCCTAGTACAATGCAACATTTTGGCTATAATTTCCCTATAAATAATATAACATCATGTCATTGGGAAACCCCAATTCTAAATGTGCATTATTAAGCAGTCTAAAGCAGGCTTTCCCAAACATTTAAGAACTGCGGCCACGTACTGCGACCCTAATCATAGCATGTAATAACAAATGCATTAGGCCCTCTGGCGAACGTTAGTTGAAAACAAATCTTCTGAGTTTTTAATAAAATTTAATGGCAAAACAAAAGCTCTGATTCAATTAAAATGAAAATATGGCAAACATATTAGGCAGAATTATTTATATTTTAGCCAAATAAGACAAAATGAAAGAAATGGATATTGAAACTTCTTGAGCATTATCTCTTTATCTCTTTGAAATTTTGCCAGAGACATACCTTTTTATGCGTCTTAAAATCTTATGAGTATGACAAAATCGCTAAACCGCCAGGTCCATTCACCAATTTTTAAAGACTCTATAGAGATTCTCTATTGTTAGTGGAGTCTCAGAGCAAAATGGTCGGAATACGCTTTTCTTGGGTTATTGCGAAAGATTTTTTCAACGGTACCTGTGTTGTCAGTTGCAGTGTATAAAAACTTACGTACAAGAGTCTGTATTGGCTCAAATGCTATTGCCTATTGGCTTACTTGATCTATTGACTACAAGGAAGATAATTAGTAGGACGCAATTTTAAGTATATTTTATGCATTATTGAAAAGACAAGATAGTAATAAAAGCATCCAAGCCCAGTAAATAAATACATAGTCTTGTAACAGTTTCTTTTATTTCTTTGTTGGAAACGGTACAGTTTACATATATTTAAAGATACAGTAGCAATTTTATTGTTTTATTTACAATGTATCTTATTTGAGGGGCTGAGGACCAAAGTGGTCTATCCAAAATAGTAACATTCTGAGAAAACGGAATTTTAAGTTTGGAATGAACTTGTAAAATCACCAAGTTACAATCTATTAGCTTTGGCCAAATATACAGGCCCTAATATAAAGACTTTCCCTGGCGTATCTTGTTACGTTTGCATTTTTGCCACCTACACGCGGGTGTCCGGTATTTTGGAGACAGGGTATGGCAACTCTATTTATTTCACTATTTTCTGCTTAACTTCATTGAAGAGATATAATTCAATTTATAATCAGCAATAATTAATACGGCACCATTATTATTTTGCTATTTTCCCCGCATTTTGCCACAGCACACTTCTACCGTTGCTGCGGCACAGTTGTGTGCCGCCACGGCACACAGGTTGGGAAGGCCTGGTTTATTCGATTAACCATGCCTGAGAAAACTCAGCATGATTAATGCATTAGCAGCGATAGGCCTAGGCGTGTATTTTTCATTTGCAAAAACAAAGAATGGGTCGAACTTCGATTTATTTGTCGTGAAAATTTTTATAGCAAGCGCCAAATTTCAGACAAATTGTCATCCTCACTGACGTTCCGATGTCAATCTTTACTGTTTAGGCCGATCATCGACATCTTAGTAACTAAGAGACATCGATTGAGGCAAGTGGCGTCACCAGGAATTTTTGGTTGGTTGGGGGCAAAGGGGACTGGCGTGTCAGATTTCTTACCCAACCCCAACCCCCAACCACCCTTTCCTCCACAAAAACTTTCTCATCGGATTTGCGCGAATCTGTTAGGTGGTCTGGGGCAAGTTTGGAGGCAGTTGCCCCATTTGCCACCCCCGTGGAATAGGAAGGTTTTAAGTTTAGACCTAAAGGCTTGAGGAGATAGTGAAGGAATTAAAGGAACTGAGGATGTGGAGCTTGTTGTTTTACCATGTTGTAGGAGTTAGGCACAGCTGCTGCCGTGTGTCTGGTCTCTGTCTGGTGGTGGTTCTTAGCCAACCAGCTGGAGTCCACCATCACCCAGGTAGACCTGATCAATCCTCCAGGCTTCCATCATAATCATTCCATGCATGGACCCTGGCTGAGCGTTCTCAGTCTCGCCACGAAGAGGCGACCATGCACCCAGAGACCAAGTTTGATTTTATCGATAATTTATACTATTTGGGGCGAAAAACACAATTTTTTGAACTTGTGACTATATAGTGGCTACTGCTATAGGTAAGCTTTGGTACCTTATGGGCGAACCGCGAGTTTCAGTTGATCTTGCGTAAGAGAGCTGCGGTTAATTTATTCGAGGACATCTGGTTTATTCAGCATTAGTGCGCGATTTGCAGAGTTTCATATCCAGCTTCTCGTCTGTCTGTCTTTCTTTCTGTCTTTCTTTCTGTCTTTCTTTCTGTCTTTCTTTCTTTCTTTCTTTCTTTCTCACTCACTCATCTCTCTCTCTCTCTCTCTCTCTCTCTCTCTCTCTCTCTCTCTCTCTCTCTCTTTCTTTCTTTCTCTCAGTCCCGGTCTCAGTCAGTCAGTCAGTCTCAGTCAGTCAGTCAGTCAGTCAGTCAGTATGTTTGTCTGTACGTCTGTCTGTCTGCGTTATTAGTCTTCATCATTCTGCGTCTCAGCGCTTCGGTCGTCAAACGCCATCCGGAATCTGTCGCAGCAGCAGCAGCAGCAGCATCCGTCCCGTGTGCGTACATCCGTCGAACAATATCATCCAGCGCAAAGAAGGTCCACTTCCCGTTCTCCATTCACCTATCCATCAATCAATTCGCTCGTCCATCCATCCATCATTCCATCGTTTCATTATTCCATCTTTCCAACCATCCATCCAATCACCCATCCATTTGTTTGTGTGTCCCAACAATTCAGCTATATATACAAACATGCATGCATGCATACGTACATACGTACATATATTCATATATGCATACACACATACATACATACGTACGTATATACATATATGCGTATACACACATGCATGCGTACATACATCATACATACACACATGCATGCATATAGAAAGACAGACAGACAGACAGTAAGACAAACAGATCGACAATGGCAGATATCTCCGTCTGTCCGTTGTCTGGGCGGGTGAGAGGGTGGCGAGCGCGCTTTCTGCGGCGGCGGCGGCGGCGGCGGCGGGGGGACTGCATCTCGGCCGGGGGGAGCGAACCGGACGTACCCCCGAGGCCTTTGACGTTTTATCAATCATGCGTAATAGCGCCCTGTGCGTCGCACGGAAAACGGCGAATTATGCTCGCGTATACGGCGTAAAGTACCTAAATTATTAACGTCGTCTGCTACTGCGGCTGCGGCGTCTCCCCCACCCCCGCCGGTCGGTCGGACGGAATGAGGGGGGCTGTCGTCAGAATTATGATCCATCCTTTGATGCTAATGCCGATTAAAATGGCTTGTGTGTGTGTGTGTTTGTGGCTGCTTGCGTCAGAGCAGTCGTTTCAAGTGGCGCCACTTAACGGAGTCACTGGTCCTCACCGAGGCGTAGCTAAATGTATAGGATGCAGGGTGAGCGGCCCCTCCCCTGATGAGAAAATTTTAAGAAAAGTGACGCCTTTAATGAAATTTAAAATATTACAAATGAAACAAACTGGGAGTCGTACAGGAAAAACGTCTCCATTGCACACGGGGCACGGAACGACCTTTTTGCTCGTCAAGACTTTTGTTATCTGTCTGGAAAAATGTCCATGTACCCCCATTCCAGAACCCTGCTACAGAACCAGGGTCGGCCTTAGGCACAGGCAAAGCAGGCAGTTGCCTGGGGCGCCAAATTTGCATTGGATTTACAAAATGTCGCTCTATATTATTTTCAGCTATGGAATCTCTAACACAGGTACATATATCTATGTATAGGCAGGCATAAATAATTCAGTGGTCACGTGGTTATCTAACCCGTCGTCATAGTTAATCTTTGTTTACTAATTGTAATTTGACATGTAAATAGAAATTTAAAAATTATGTCGGACTCGAACCCTATGATGAAGCGTCACAAGTTATCGGGTGCTCAATCTCGTAAGAAAAAACTGCAAATAGAAGAGAGCATCAACAAGCAAAAAGGTTGGCTTTCGAATTATTTGAACAAAACTAACACTACTGTACCTGTTAGCGTTAGTGCACAGTCGTCAGCTAGTAATTCAGAAACCGCACCGGCGGAACCGCTACATGTTGAAGACGTTCTAGAAAATGAAATGGAAGTCGACGTGGGCGTTGCTGAGAATGAAAATGAAATAACAACAGAAGTCTCTGCCGCTGATTCAAATAAGTCTTCGACCGAAGACGGGTTAGATGGCGATGTAGAAGCAGCCCTGGCAGAAGATAGATTTGATGATCCAGCAAACTGGCCAAATGTAATAGATGATGCCACTCGAGTAGCACTTGTAAAGAAAGGACCAGTGAGAATTAAAGAATATGATTTTCCAAAAAATGAAGATAAACATAATCGTCGATTTAAGGAAACATATTATAACCGAAAACTCAAGAATGGAGAAGAAGTAGAACAGTGCTATTGTAATTCGCATTTTGTTAACTGCTCCAGTCAGTGTGGCTACAGGCGAAAGAAGCTTCTCAAAGTTGAAGCTAATAAAAACGTATCTGCGAGCCTCTATGACACAGGAAAGACTTTGTTCTCTAGCTATGCTATCTATTGAGAAAGATGTAGCACAAACATTAGATTACGGAGACATTATAAGTAATTTTGCAAGTATTAAAGCAAGAAAAGTATTCTTGAAGTAAAAAAAGACGTCTACTGCAAATTGGCAAGAATGAATGAAAGGTTGATATGGTTAGTAATAGGACTATTCCAAGACCACATTTGTTTTAGGATTTTCTATGCACTATTTGTTTTGATAAAGTGAAGTTGAATACTAAAGTATTAATAACGGCATTAAGGGCTTACTCACTAATGTAAATTATAATGTTATGATTGGAATATCATTACAGGCAAGCTGCCGCAAGCAGTTTGCAGTTACTTACAGGATTTGCTTTTTGTACCTAAAATGTGCTAAAACTCGCCTACGGGCATCTGTAATTTCAAACACTTTTCCGGGGTTATACCCCATTAAAAGGGAGAGGTAGAGGGCATGGGAGGGAAGAAGATAGAAGGAGAGGGAAATGGATAGGATAGGGAAGAGTGAATGGAGAGGGATTGGGAGGGAGACGGCGGAGGGCTCCAAAATGTATGCTTTGCCTGGGGCGCCATTTGGGCTAGGGCCGGCCCTGTACAGAACTGAACGCTGTGAATCGAAAAGATGGATCCTTTTAAAGTTCTTCTCTCTCTCTCCCCCCTCTCTCTCTCAGCCACGAAAATGTGAAAGGTAAAGGTTCGCCTATACTCGAGTATGAAGACTGACTCTACCTTAGGGGCTCCTTCCTGCGGGAGTCGAACCCGTTTTGTCAGCGTGCTGCTCTAACGTGTTGCCAATCTGCCATCTTCCCGCCCCCTAAAGGCATGCAAAGATAAAGGTAAAGGTAGGTCCCTTACGCGAGTCCGAGCGTTGGGTTCCGGTGCTTATCTCTGGCCTGGGCAATCAGCGACGTAGGTGATTTAATCCATTAATGTGGGGTAGGTTGCCACTACTTTCCCCAGACCCACGTTTTACCTCGCAGCTTACCGCTGCTCCTCAGTTTACCCCTGTCCTCTAGCGAGTAAGACTGAGTCGACCTTAGGGTTCCTGCGGGAATCGAACCAGCGACTTTCTGTTCCATCGTCCAGCGTTGTTACCGATCTGCTAACTTCCCGCCATGTAGGCTTTAGCAAATTAGCAATGCAGTAATAGAAAAATAATATTGAGTAAAGTGTATTAGTGTAACTTGTATATCGCGTTCAGTTGGTCAGACAGCGTGCATTTTACTTACTGAAAACATAAAGGAAATACAGGTGACGTCATCTGACATCATCAGTAATAAATTTATAATGGCGTCCTCTGACTCCTCCAAGGACTCCTCGACCGAGAAAGTTCTTCTGGTAAAGTTTTGTTGTTTAACTTGAGCTCTAATGCCTGCTCATAGATAAATTATATATACTAAATATTTTAAACAAGCCCATCGAGTCTTCTAGAAGTTCTAATCCATGTCCGACATTCATGTAGGCTTAGGCTAGCTGACTAGTTGTATTACACAATGTTACCAACCAGTAGTCCAGACTCCAGACTTCAGAACCCGGGCCTACTATTTGCCAGTGGTTTATCCTGATTCCTAAGTACTAGAATTTATTTTTAATATTACTATTTCATTGTTGCCTCTCTATAGTCTCTAGGAACGGATACGGTTACACGGGTCCGTGTACAGGTCCTTGTAGGCTTGTACCTGTACACGCACCCGCGGGTACGGGTCCAACTCCAAAAAACTCCAAATTCCAACTAATGTCGGGTACGGGTACTGGCACACAGCTTACGGGTACGGGTCGGGTAGGGTATAGCGCTAGCGGGTACGGGTACGGGTAGGGTAAAAAAGTTTTTTCACGGGTACGGGTAGGGTAGGAATTTTGCTGTACCCGCACATCTCTAATAGACACCACAGGTGACGAGGCAGCGTGTCGAAGGCTCGAAGCCTGGCTATCGGATAGCCGCTAGCGGGATCTTCGATCAGTTTGAAAGTTGATCACCTGAGCCGAGACTTCCAGTCAAGTCTCCACTACATGACTGGCATAACTGACATACCGAAGTGCGAACGATATTTTAGGACCTTAGCAAAAAGCAACTATTTGAACCCAAGTTGTCTCGTGTGCCACGTTCTGTCTCGCGTATGCTAAAACTGCAACATTTGGCGCTGTTTAGTCACGTGATGTTACAGGTTCGTTGCAGACTCTGAGCTCGTTTAATCGACGATGGATACACAAGCGCACCCACCGACTGACTTCCATCTCAGCTGTCGACGAACTCCAAGAGGACAGATCGGACTCTTCCACTACGCAGACAGGGTTCGTCTTTGATAGCCAACGGGCGACCGTTGTCATGACTACAAGGTACGAGAGTTAATTTATGCGCGGTGGCGTCTGGGATCGATCGCATCCGACGATAGCCGCGCCACCTGTCGACGATCCTGGGCGTCATCATTTCCCTACGTATGGTCGGCGTCTGAGACGGGCAGCCGACCGAGTAGGGACTGGCCGGTCTTCCGGCCGGCGGCGAGCCCTACGCCCAATCGCCGCCGATAGACCGACGTCGTCCGCCGCTCTGTTGGTCCACGCTGCAACCAAAATATCAAGTCTCCAGACAGACCGGTCCGGTCGGTGGGTGGGTTCGACTGGGTCGGGCCGTTTAAAGGTCGGCGACAGACGCACGCAACGGCAGAGGTAGAACAGCGCGAAGGCGGCTTGGATTCCGCGGTATGTCCGGTATCTCTGGCGATTCGCTGTGCTCGGTCGGCGCTTCCTGACCCAATATACGCTGTTCTCTGTTATTAACTCCATATAAAACAAAATCAGCTCGATGCCTTCAGTTGCTTCTCATCGGCCAGTGAAGGTGAGAAAACTTCGTCGTGTCAAACTAAACTAGGCCTACATAAACCTAGTTTTGCTTTCTACAGCCTCAATGAACAAATAACAAGAAGAAAAGTCTTTGAGTGCAGCGGAACAGTGCACTGGTCTGCTAATCTTGAGGCGCATGGTTCTTTCCAGTATCGGCAGTGGTGGCAGAAACTTTTCGGATGTTTTTTCTTCAGATGATCAGCGTTCTGAATCTGGCGGCCGCGGTAGACGTGCCCCTGCAAAATCCCCAAATTTCGTAATCCACAGGATTGAGATCTGGACATAGGCGGATTTTATTAAAGGCTAGGCCGCTAGGGTAGGCTTAAGCCTACCCAACTAATCCCACCAAAACAAAACAAAAATTTTTTCCATCAACAGCAGGTCTGTCGCGTGCTGGATGGCACGCGTGATGGACGGCACGCGTCCTGAATGGCACGCGTGCTGGATGGCATCCTCAGACCCCCACGCTAGCCTATCCAAATATTAAACTCTAAATCCGCCTATGGATCTGGACTATTCGGGGGCCAATGTGCTGGACCAATGAAGTCTGGTGTTTCAACTGGCAGCAGTGCAACCGTATCACGAGCACGGTGTGTTGGTGCGTTGACCTGCTGGAAAGCGAAGAATTGTCCGGGCACAGAACGAAAGGCCGTCAGAAGATGCTCTTTGAGCAGCGTGTTTCGGTAGTGCTCACCATTGATCTTTATACCAGGGACTATGAAAATCAAATTTGTGCACCCAAGTGCCGAAACACCGACAGATACCAAGAGGGATTTGGAAAACGTCGGACGTTTTGCGCAGAAGACGTTGGCCGCAATAACGGACGTCATTTCCCGCCTCACATAAATAAGTCGTAACGGAAAATGAAAGCTTTGACCGCTTTGGAAAAAAATGGTAAAATTTCTAAAACGGCTTCGTTGATTCAAGTGAAATGCAGCATCCTTAGCAGTAACAGACGTGAGTACATGGGAATAAAATTGTATGTAATTCCATTCAGGTTTACGTCTGTTATTACAAAATGTTTAAGGGCAGTTATTTATTTCTGGACACAGTGTATTAACTCCCATCTAAAAATAACTCCCCAGTCATTATATATATATATATATATATATATATATATATATATATATAATATATATATAATAACTTTCTCTATATAATAATAACTCCTCAGTCATTATTATGTAGGCCTATAATAATGGCTGGGGAATCATTATCATATTGGAGTCATAATTATATACTATACCGGTTATGCGGATAGGCAATAGATTAGTACATTAGCACGTGTAAAATTTTATGTAATTCCATGCAGGTTTACGCCTGTTATTACAAAATATTTAGGGGGCCAGTTATTTCTGAACGCAGTGTATAATCTGCTACACCGGGACACAAAAAATCGGACTGACGTACAGTATTGGATTTGACAATGCGGGAGTACAATTCAAACCGTGGAGCGACCAAGATAAGACCGTAACCATCGACTGATTTCTAGTGCATCACTAAATGGCGCTATAGCAGTTCACTCATTATAATAATTTCGATCGCTGTTGCATCTAACTAATTTCATACTTTTAAAAAAATTGGAATCGAAAAACGTAGCTGTATGGGCCTATGTAATTCATACGAGACTGCTTATAAAGGCCATCATACAGTCTGGAGTCTGGAGCACCAGTGGCGGATTTACCACGGTACACATGGTACATTTGTACCAGGCTCACCACTGAAGCTTATCGTCACTATTACTCATGCACCTGATCTGTAAATCTTCCGCTCTTTCGAAAGTTTCCCAAAAAAGCTTTAAAAACTTGACAAGCAAAGAAAAGATAAGCTCGCCACTTTTCACACTTGATCTATAAACTTTTAGAAGAACGTGTGCCGGGGCCTAAAAATGTAAATCCGCCACTGTGGGCCACCCAAAAGTGGGGACAAGACTTTGGTGAAGGTCTGTTGAGAATTAATAATAATAATAATAATAATAATAATAATAATAATAATAATAATAATAATAATAATAATAATAATAATAATAATGATTTAATCTTAGAATGGGAAAGCTGGAAATGTCGCTGCTGATCGCCCGTCAGTGGCGTAATAGCAAAATGGTCCACATGGCTCAGAGGTCCCGTGTCTGAAGGGCCCCAAGTCTATAGGGCCCCACTTCTCTCGTTCTCAAATTTATCAGAAAAATTTGCATATGGCTGTGTGGTAGAGTGGTCTGAATAACCGCAAGAAGATTATCTAGAAATGTAATATTTCTTTCCCGTCCAAATCGAAAACCCTACTCTACAGTAGGCCTATAGCATAGTGTCTCTACTACAGTCGGATTTAACGGTTCACGGGCACAAGCGCCCCGACAGATCCGCGACCGACAAATGCGCTAACGTAAAATCAACAAATGTTTCGACCAAAACACGGCTAGGCTCCAATTATTTAAAAATGCGCGATAAATTTTCCAATTCCAGATTATTTCTCCGCTACTTAGTCAACTTCCCACCTCATATTTCCACACACGCGACTCTCGCTTTCACTCACATCTAATAATTATAAACAACCCTATCGCGTCCTGATTCCCCATGCACCACGCCTCCCGCTCCGCTCCGTCCCACCCTCGCTGGGGCTCGGGGTACCCCTCAACCAACGGATACGGATTTTTCTCGACAGCAGTCGGCGAATTAATTTAAATCGTCGGCGCACTTTTGTTGGCAGCCCATTTGACGGGCCACGGGATTGGCCAGGTTTCTGCTTTTTAGATCACGAAGATCGGTGCATTATTCGCACAACTGTGCAAGATATCGTGCGAAGGAATGGCGGATCTACCACGGTACACACGGTACATTTGTACCAGGCTCACCAGCAAAATAAAATCTAGGGACCCACCTTTTCTATTAACAATATTTTATAATGATTTTTGTATGATCTATTTGTTTAAACAGCTTTATTTTCATAAATGCAACCATTTGCCACGCACAACGTGTCCTGAAAACAAAAGAAAAAAGCTTATCCCCACTATATATTACTCATGCACCTGACCTGTAACTCTTCCGCTTGAAGCGATGTGACCGACCCACGTGTCTCAGAATAAGGGGCCCTGGGGTTGAGATTGAGCCGCGGTTCTGCGGTGTAACGCTACTGACCCCTACCCTACCCCGCCCCCGCCCCCGCCCCCGTGGCGCGGTTCCAGTTTTAATTGACAGTCCGATTTAATTTTTTCGTGATCACAAGAGTAATACTTCTCCCCCCAAACGCCGGAGGCTCAGCACTAGGAATGCCATCGTTTCGTGACGACGTCTCGGCCGCCTTTAGTTTGTCGGTGACAACTAATGAGCAAAAAGATGTCGTCAGCTATTCTACCTGATAGACAGTATCATGTTTTACCGATCCCTTCCATATTCTTCTTCTTCTTCTTCTTCTTCTTCTTCTTCTTCTTAATAATAATAATAATAATAATAATAATAATAATAATAATAATAATAATAATTGATGATACCAATATTGATAATAATACTGATAATAATACTAATAATAATTGATGATGATGATAATAATATTAATAATAATTGATAATAATAATAATAATAATAATAATAATAATAATAATAATAATAATAATAATAATAATAATAATAATAATAATAATAATAATAATAATAATAATAATAACGGATTGAACGTCCTTGAGGCTTGAGCACTAAATATTGGACAGATCTCGAGACAGAGACTTATTCAGTTATGGTTTGTGCATCGGTCTCGAAAATTCTGTAGAGTCCTCTCCTCTGCCGAGTCATTTGCATTACGACCGGAGGATCATTGAATGATATTATTGCACTTTCTGGGCATGCGCGAACGGAAAATGAAACAATATCGGAATTATGATCTATTTCAAGGAAATTGTGTCTGCTTGCTGTTTCATAGGCGTTGTGTTTTGATGTATTTGCATCCAGCAGTTTTTTCTATGCACAGTTGCGCAGTGGCGGTTCCGGGATTTCTTGGTGGGGGATTAAATGAATTCATAGGAAGTTGGTTGGGAGGGGAGGGGGAAGGATGAAAATAGAAGGAAAAATTCAATAAATTTTGCCGAAAAAGGCTGACAAAAGAGAATTTTATCCCTAATTTTACTATACTTTTACCGCAGTCTTTCCCCGTAGTTTTACTATACTTTTACCCAAAAATAGGTTTCGCAAGCAAAAATAGTCCGGTGGGGTACTGCAGTGGCGGTTCCAAGAATTCTTGGTGAGGGATGCAATGAATTTCTAGGATTGGTGGGGGGATAAAATGAAATATAGAAAAAGGTTGACAAGTAAAAAAGGTCATTAACAGTGTTTTGCCCGGCAAATGCATATAAAACTTCACGAAAAAGGCTGACATGCAAAAAGAGGTCACCAACTCTGTTTAGTAAACAAATACGTTACGACTTGGACCGGTAAACCACCCAGAAGCCCTGGAAATCAAAAAAAACTCGACGGGGGATGCATCCCCAGTCATCCTCAACGTGGAACCGTCCCTGTATTAAAGTATTATAACTTCGGATTCCAAAATAGCATATCGAATAGAGTAACACCTATATGTATATATAACACCTATATATATCTATATGTAGGCTATGTCAGCGCTAGAGCGCTGCCGGAGCACAGTTAGACACGCCACATTAAGCAGGCCATATTACGATCCATCGGCTGACTTGCTCAGGATATAAGCAACTCTGATCGTCTGTTCATCTTTGATCAGTGGCGTAGTCAGGTTTTCGCAATAGAGGAGCACATCGACATTTTCGGGTGAAAAAGTCTACAATCAAAATACCGTCGTCAAGGAGTTCCTGGCACATTCACGTTTGTGTAGAATATCGCCTCTGGTCCCCAACCTACCCCCCGATCCCCCGACGAAAACTTTCTCAACGCTTTCGCGCAAATCACACGAATGATTCCATTCAGAATAGGGGCGGGCCCGCCCGCCCCCGTGCCCCAGTGGCTACGCCTATGTATTTGACCATCGGCAGAATAAATGGTTGACCAAAGTAGCGTGCAGAGGGGCGGTGGAGGTTGGGGTGACCCCATGCAGGCGCAGACCAGATCAAAAATGACTCGGCGACTTTTTTGCTCGTCAAACTTTTTTCCGACTTGGCCTCGGGCGCCCAGCGACGCTCTGCACGTCATCGGTTGACCATGAGGCCTGGGTCTTCCCCCCAGAGAAACGTCTAAGGCAGACTGTTTCTAATATATGCATCTGATGCATATATAGGCTACTGTTATTTTAATATGCTGATGCATATATAGGCTACTGTTAGTTTCTTTGTCTCTGTTGCTGAGTTGCTCTATGTTTCCTTTCATCAGATCTGCTGCATTCATTGTTCGAGTCATTAGCTGCTTTCATGTCAGTATAAAGAACACACATACGGGTCATGAAATCATCTTGCTCAGTGACTTGACGAAATCGTGTGCACTCTTGGCCGTATATGCATCTCTGCACGGCATATCATGACCATGTTACATCATTCATACGGGTCAAGAACTTATTCTGGACTTTCGGTGCAAAATACTGCAGCTAAACTTGAGCATTTCAAATCTATTACTTAGGCTATGTATACGCAAATACATTTTACAACCAAATCATTGAAAATCAAAATGGTTTTCACACTGGCTTACTTAGCCTCCTAAACCACTTAAAATCGCATTATTATAGTATCTGCTACATGTACAGTATCATGTACTGCAACTGTGCATAATTAAAAAAGATGCAAACTCAAAACGCACGAATTTCAATAATAACGTAAGTCAGAAGCGCAATGTTAGAAGAGTGACCAGGCGCTTCGGTTGTAATGTAATATAACTCGCTCGTGGTCTCGTGATCTAATCTTAATGTCCAGGATCTACATCCTACACTGTCGTACTGTACCTGTACAGTGGCGTAGCGTGGTCTCGTGCCGCCCATGGCTCCTGGAAAAAATGCCGCCCCAGCCTGCTCTTATTATAACTGACAAGCAAAAAAAGGTCGTCGCCGCTCAATTTCCGCCCCTTTCAAATTTTGCCGCCCCTACGCTCAAACTCTCCAACAACCTGATAAGCAAAAAAAGCCATCGCCGTTCAATTTGCCGCCCCCTTCATGTGTGCCGCCCATGGCTCGAGCCATAGTAGCCATTGGTACGCTACGCTACTGTACCTGTATCTAGTTGTATCTTTTAAGCCGTGATTTAAAGTAGCTTAGAAGGCATTACTGTGTGTGGGGGGGGCGGTCAGCCTAGTGCTTCGGCGCGTAAACCACTCTGCCATCTTGTGCTTCTTTGTCCGGTCGGTTTATAGACTATTGAACACACACACGACATGTTAGCATTTCTACGCCTTCACCAAACTGACGTATACTATGTTCCATGTTACGATCTAATGCCCTATTCTTGGTGACAGACAGGCCCTCCTAATGACATCTCTTGGCATTCGCATAAGACCGGCGCTCAACGTTATCTGTTTTGATCAAGCGTATTGATAGAAGTCTAATACATGAATTCTTAATTAATTAACTTAATAATAATTATTTATTAATTGCTAACCTAATTCTTAATTGTTAATTTTAGAATTTTAGCCATTAAAACCAACCATTTAACTAAAATGCTCAGAATATATATATATATATATATATACTGTACTAGAACTCGAAGGCTCGCTTCGCTCGCGCGAGCTTCGCTCGCTGCGAGCTTCGCTCGCTGCGAGCTTCGCTTCGCGTCGCTCGAGGCAACGAATATTGCAGAATGACCAATCAGAACGCTCACCCAGCCAACCAATCAGAACGCTTGAAGGTAATCAATCAGAACGCTCACACAGCCAAACAATCAGAACGCTCGAACGCAACCAATCAGAACGCTCGAAGGTAACAGACATACAGAATAACGATTTTAATATGATAGATATATGTGTGTGTACGTAGATATGATATATGTATATGTATGTATATATAAGTTATGTATATATTATATATATATGTATGTATATATGAGTTATGTATATATATGTAATTATGTATATATAAGTTATGTATATATAAGTTAGGGGTCGTTCATAAATGAAGTAACGCAATTTTGGTACATTTTTACCCCTCCCCCTACGTAACGCGACGAAACAAAAAGTCAGACCCCCTAAAATATGACGTAACAACGGGCCGACCCCTCCCCTTTTCCTCTTCCGAAAAGTCTTGACAAGCAAAAAAGTCGTTCATCCTTCTATTTTTCCGTCTCCAAGCATACTGACAAGCAAAAGAAAGTCATCCTTGTATTTTCCCTCTCCAAATACCCTGACAAGCAAAAAAGGTCACTTAAAAATATTGTGCTGCGTTACGTCACATTTACGGAACCCCCTCCCCCCTCGTCACACTTCTTAACAAATGACCGGACTCCCTCCCCTAGGCGCGTTACGTCATTTGTGGACGACAATTATTTACATATATATATATATATATATATATATATATATATATGTGTGTGTGTGTGTGTGTGTGTGTGTGTGTGCGTGTGTGTTTGTGTGTGTGTACTGATGACTGAGTCAAAGTCAACTGTCTTTGTCAGATCCGACCTGATGCAATGCAGAGGCAAACTGTTTATTCCATCGGGCAGAGGCATATACTGGCCATGCAGTGACAAGAGAAACTCCCAGAGCCCCTTGAGAATAAATAAACTCCTCGGGGCCCATAAACTGCATGTGTATTACTGCCTTAATAACTTGTCAAGATAGTTTGTCTACTAAAATGCATTAAAACTATAGACCACGGCATAATAATAATTGATCAGCTTGAGCAGGACTGTTGCCACTGCTATTTATAACGGGTCTCTAATTAGGCCAACAATCTAACGGGTCCAATTTTGTAACCCAGTACATCACTGATGGAAGGACGATGACGGCTACGGGGACCCATCAAGTACCACCTGGGCCCGAGAAAATAGCCCCTCTTCTTTCCCGCTCCGCGGCCCTGATCGCATTCCTTCTCTGCTTTACGTTCCCTCTACGTTTACTCTTCGCCAAAGCCTCGGCGAATCTTTCCAAACCAAGATCGTCTTTACTAAAACTAGCCTATTGTCTTTTATGTCGACAAAACGACGACGACGACGACGACGATGACGACGACAAAAGTCATGACGATAAGTGATGACATGACGTCATTCTGTCTTTGAACTCTTGGTTTCTCGTTCTGCCGTCTCTGCCAGTTCCATTCCCCTCCGCAAAACTGTCACTTTCATCGTTCTAAGAGCATTTTGCGGTGCTCTCATTTAACTGAGTGTTCACCTTTTGTCACCTTTTCCTTGACCGATCAAACCACGCGCACTCTTCGTTTGATCGGAAGCGGAAAGTATCGGAACCATCGAATTTTGTCCTTATTCGAAGATTCATCCCACTCTTCTTAAGTGCGAACGCATCTGTGTTAGTCAGTCAGTCAGTCAGCCAGTCAGTCAGTCATGGGCGTCCGGAGGGGGTGCACGGGGTGCAATTGCACCCCCTGGAAAAATTGTGGAGCTATGAAAAAGTAAAATTAGCCTACTTGTTTCTTTCGTTACAAAACCTTGTTTTGCACCCCCCTGGACAAAATTTTTTAATTTATCTCGTCACAAAACTTGTTTTGCATCCCCTGGAAAAATTTCTACGGACGTCCATGCAGTCAGTAAGTAAATAGGTAAGTAAATAAGTAAGCTAGTAAGACAGTAAGACAGTCAGCCAGTTAGTCAGATCAGTCAGGTCAGCCAGTCAGTAAATAAGTCAGGTCAGTCAGCCGGTAGGCCTAATGTACTCTTTGTTCTGTTTATTATTTAAGTAGGCTAACATGGCTTTTAAATGAAGAAAGTCTCTACTGGACCATAATGTTTGTCACAAAAGGTCTTACTTTGACTAATTAGCTTCTAAATTCTTTATAATATAATAAGTAAGAAGCTATATATTAAATAAGCGTAGCTTATTACAGTTACTCGTGCATTGATAATAATTAATTATTATTGCAGACCTGATAATTATTGCAGACGTCACAAAAGGTCGTGGCATTCGCGCAAAACCGGTGAGTAGTTGGAG
This sequence comes from Metaphire vulgaris, assembly GCA_018105865.1. Classification (NCBI taxonomy): domain Eukaryota; kingdom Metazoa; phylum Annelida; class Clitellata; order Crassiclitellata; family Megascolecidae; genus Metaphire; species Metaphire vulgaris. The sequence continues at coordinate 11,175,262 of CM030839.1, read as the reverse complement.
GCGGGGGTATGGATAGAACTCACGAAAGCTCAAAGCGCTTGAGACGACAACGGGGTCACGGCGCTTTTTACCCGTGAAGATTTTTCAACCGAAAATATCGACGACGGACCCCTCTATTCCTTCTTAAACCATTGAATGAATATCTCAATAATTAAAAAGTCCATCGATCTGGATCTCCATATTTCACTTGGACTTCGTCGACACTTCACAAGATCTTCGCACGTTTACTTGTCACATATCCTTGTCACTCTTTCGTCCAGTTTGATGCTGATACGTATTGGAAAACCGGTGAGTAGTTGGAGGCGGAAAACTGATAGAGGAGAACGGTCTGCCCGTGTGCCGAAAATATCGACGACGGACCCCTTAGCGTCGCTGTTCGAAGAATCGATGCAAAATGCAAGTGTATACTGTATAGGCCCCTACTCCAATTCGACATCATCTTGCCTACATGTGGCTGAGAATTTTATGCAGCTAACGGAGAGAACCTACGATCAGGGGCGTAGCCAGGAATTTGATTTGGGAGGGCATAAATATTTTGGGTGGGTATAAATCTTAACCATAAACCACATAAACCACTTAAACCACATATAACCAGATGTAAATCACATAAAAAACTTTAAGATAGACTGATTGGGGGGGTACATACCGATATACCTCCTCGTCGCTACGCTCCTGCCTACGATGCCTATTTTCTTAGACAACTGTTGGGAATTCATGAAGACAAAGAGATAGTGGATACCGACAAAGCGGAGTTCGGGACAGAACACGACGAAGACGAACATCAGTTTTCGCGTGAAAAGTGAACTGCTGAATAGGCCTATTTCAAATTTGTAATTACAGTGTAGGAAACGCCAAGAGAAAAAAGACCATTATCGATATTTTATTCAGAATTAGGCTATTCATCGGTGGAGCAAAATTAAAGCACCGCGCCATTCACCACCGAAATATTCATCTAACATTTTCGTTAAGATCCCTTTTGGTTCTACTGAATCTACAAATTTAAACGAAACACACACATAATAATAATAATAATAATAATAATAATAATAATAATAATAATAATAATAATAATAATAATAATAATAAATTTATTGCACAAAGACGGCGAAAACATTAACTTCACTGCAATGAATTATTTTCATTATTTAAATTTGACTGCATCGTTCGGCCGCTAGGGAGCCAATCAGCTGAGAACGATTATTGTTTCAATGATGTTTAATTAGTAAAATTAACGGAAATTGTCGTCTGTTTGGTATTTATAGGTGTCGTCTGCCGAAGACAGCGAGTCGAACGCATTCGTCACGTGTTCGCATAATGGTCGCGCTGTTCTCTCGTTCTCTCTTCGGTTTGATGTTCGAGGAGAAGAAGAAGAGTCTATTCGCAGCAGCAGCTTCTGAATATTGCATGAGTTGGTCTGTCGCTTGGCTGTCCGCCGATGACGTTCGCCTCTTACGACCGCCTCCATTAATCGCCTCTTCGACAGAAGTGTTCGCATATTTTAACGCCTGCAGCGTGCCTTGTCTATGCACGCTCTGCACCAGTTGAATTTTTAAAAGCAGTTTCTACCGCTGCCGGTTCACACGGGTGTTATGCGATAGCCATTGGAGGAGGGAGTACAGCTGTAATGCGAACTCCACGAACATAAATTCATTAAGATGTTTTGAAAATCACAAAACGCTCAATAGTAGGCCTAAGATTTTGAAAAGTATGATTAGGCCTTCTATGATTGGTCAGCAATAGCCTAATATTGTTAGTAGTGCAGAACTATGATTTTTGCCTTTATTAACACATTAAATAGCTTCATTGAAAGAAAATTTTTGAACAAAACCAAACAGGCACGTCGGAACGAATTTTCAGCAGAGGGTGCACAGCACCTTTTTCTCAAGCTAAACGTTCTAAAAAAGTTGTGACAAGCAAAAAGGTCGTCACTTACTTTCCTTTCCCTCTTAAAAGCCCAAAAAGCCTGACGAGCAAAAAAGTCGTCAGCTCTCTTTTTCTTCTGTTTAAAAATCCTCACAAGTAAAAAAATTTAAAAACAGTCTTATCTTCCAGGGGGTGCAGCTGCAGCTGCTGCACCCTATGGACACTTCCTAAGGGCCTCAAACCAAAAGTAAATGAAACATCGTGGCCGAATTTATATCACTTTCTGATATAATATCAACAAATCAGGAGTGACCAGGAGAACGATAAATGACAACATTAACTTTTCATGTACGTAACTTTGGAGGTTTGGGCCACTAATATTTTAAAAGGGTCGACACCTATCACCTATGGATGTCAGCAAACGCTGGCCAGGAATTATGTCCCTTTCGGGCCTTTCCCTTACAAACAGTACCATAGGCCTATTCACCATGGCTCACTTGCGCCAGGCCCACAGGTTCAAATTTTATTAGGCTATTTTTAAATAAATAAATGATATTAAATTACGAGCAATGAATTTTAATAAAAACACAGTAGGCCTACTAAATGTATTTCAGCTTTAATAAATATATTTAAGGAAAGCTGTCACGAAGAGACAGGCAGCAGCGCCTAAGAAAGCAAAGGGCTCTCAGGACACGAAGGACAGCAAGACTTCTGCTGTCAAGTCGGTTCAGCCTTAGGACGCGAAGACGCTGTTCAACATGAAAGCGCTGCAGTAGTAGTAGAATAACTACACAGATTTTAATCGAAACGTCACTTAATATTACTTCGAAATAATAATAATAATAATAATAATAATAATATTTTAAGGAAATTGTCTGTATTTTAAAATTAATTTTATAATTTTTTGGCAGAGGTTTGAAACTTCGAACTTGGATGGTTGGTGGCCTTTTAAAGTTTCGTTGCGTTGTCTGTGCCAGGTCTCCAAAAAGTTAATCAGGCACTGCTTACAAATACCACGTTGGACACATGCCCTTAGCACGGAATGAAACATCGGCTGCAGCCAATGTTAGAGTGCGGCTGCAAGACAAAACCTTCATTAATGTCAAGGTTAACTTGGCGCCAGACCTATAGGCCCTAAATGAAATAATAATAATAATAATAATAATAATAATAATAATAATAATAATAATAATAATAATAATAATAATGAGGTTTAGAGTGGTTCAATAGGGTCTGCCCTGTGCAGTGGCGTAGTCAGGATTTCCGAAGGGGGTTGTTTTTGGTTTTGACCGTGACCAACTTTGGAAAAATCTTGACAAGAAAAAACGTTAAAAAAACGTTATCACCTCTAGTTTTCTGTAGACAAGCAAAAAAGCAAAATTGTCATCGCCTCTTAAAAACGTTATCACCTCTAGTTTTCTTTAGACAAGCAAAAAAGCAAAATTGTCATCGCCTCTTAAATCGTTACCAGGGCCATATTAAGGCGGGGGCTGAGGGGGCTGAAGCCTCAGGCCCACCATAAAAATAGGCTCACCGTTCTTCCGTAACCTTTTTTTTGCTTGTCAGCTCGTTTTGGATTGGAAGGGAAATAACCTTTCTTGCTTGGCAGCTCGTTTTGGAAGGGAAATTTTTTCGGTGTAGGCGACGGCTTTTTTTCTTCTCAGGCATCTCAGCCCAGGCCCACTCGGACCTTAATCCGGACCTGATCGTTACATCGTTTATCGTTTATTTCGTTTATTTCTCAACAACATCAAATCAAGTCAAATAATCAAGTCAAATAACTATTAAAGTTAACAAAGTAAATTATTAATCAACATTATAACAGTCTCTATTGTACAATGATATTGTTCAGTGACACTGGTTGATAAAGATTGATAATAATTATATAGATAATAGATTGATAACAACATATTTGACAAATGCCACAGTACATAAAATAATTATTATTGAGAAAAGGGTTGACCTAAGGGAATAGAATCTCGCAGGTTGGTCAACCTAGGTATTTAAGTAATGGACGTATGCAAATTGAATACTGTCAGTTGGAAACAAGGTGGTACAAATACAGTATGTAGTAGAAAAGTAAAAATCATGTAAGATAATTGCAGAAGAAATTATGTATATATATATATATAGTTATATTTATTTATACATTTTTAGCGAAGAGGGGGGTTGATCCCCAAAATCGCGTAAAAAAATAAAAATGCATAGAAACTCATTAAAATATTTTGTCGACAGCCAAAGGGGTTTAACCCCCATCCCCTTGGCTATACACCACGCACTGACCCTGTGTGAGAACCACTAGCTGTTGCACTCATCCAAAGCTAGTATCCTCTGTATCCTCTAGTAAGCCTACTGAGGTTTATTTTGAAATAATTCACACTCGTAGCCATTACTATCTTCTCGTCCAGTTAATTCCATTTATCCACCACTCTTGCACTGAAAAAGTGCTGTTTGCATCTCCCAGTGCGTTTCTTAAACAGTTTCATGTTGTGTCTTCTGGTTCCGTCATACTGCTTCGATCATGCAATGCGGACAATCCTTCGAGCCTGAATGTCATGGAGTTTTTACAAAAATTTGAAACATTACACCGTGGTGCAGTACGGGTCTATATAGTCACAATGTCATCAGATCGTTATTTTAATATAAGTGTTTCAATGGTTCAGAATTAATGCCTTCTGCCAGGACCACCATAATTCCGTGGACTGTGGAGGGATCTGACTTCCGGTTCTGATAGACAGCATATGCAGAGGTTGCAAGCGGCCGAAGTTCAGAATCCAGAGGTCAAAACGACGCCATAAATTGTTTCCATTTACAATCACACAGGGCCGCCTAGAGGGGCATAGGGCAATTGCACAGGGGCCCGACGGCCTGCAGGGGGCTCGGGCACGGTGATGATGATGTATGAACTGTATTGACAATAGTCTGAACCCTGAAAAAGACTGACAAGAAAAAAGGCCATCTTCTCGTCACGACTCACGAGCACAGGGGCCCGGGGAATGTCAGAGGCCCGGGCCGACCATATATGTTAAGTAATCATTGCAAGTAATCTTCTTTTTAAAAGGATAAAGGAGCGAGAAGCAAAAAAAGGTCCTAAACACTTTTTCACACTTGCTTGTTACGGGTAACGGCGTGGATCCGGAAAATTCTGGTTTGAAAAAGACCGACAAGCAAAAATCGTCATCAACTTTTTCACAGACTTTTCAGGTCAGGGGCCCGTGACTATTTTTTTGCACAGGAGCCCGCAAATTCTCTTGGCGGCCCTTCAATCACACACAATTAATTTCAATTAAAGCGCGGCGCGACTTGTGGCTGGATGGCAGCGGCGACCAAGCGACGAGCACGTGTTGTTCTCGTGTTTTGAACATTGATCAGTTTCAATTAGGCCCTCAATAAAAGCAAGAAAATCCAGTTTTGTTTGGCTTCGACACTTGGTCAGTTGTGAGCGAAGCTTCGGCCAGTGGTAGATGATGGCTTCTAAGATTGGAGGCGTTGTCAGGAAAATCGTGGTTTCAGCGGAGGCTCCTAAACCCGTAGGACCTTACAGGTAAATATTGTGATATTTAACATCATTATTGGTCTGTTAACCTGTTTACCAAGACTGAGTCTACCACAATACAATGCTTTTTCAATAAAGTCATTATGTTGCTTATAACAGCCGGCCGTGCAGCATGGACTAGTTTCAGCCGGAAATTTCAAGAATGGACAATTATTCTAAAATACATGAATGTGTAATATTGAAGTTTATCTGCATAACGTCAAAGCAAAACATTCATATTGGCGCACGTACATGTTACATGTAGACACTCGGGCACAGAGAAACCTGCACAGTTAAAGGCACGTAACTGGTGCCTGACTGAAAGGGATTGTGCAGTTTTGGGGCGTTTTTTATATGCTAAATTTTTCTGGAATTTGGGGAAGCATCTAACTGCTCCAATTACTTGAAGGCAATAGACCGTGCATCCTTAAGTTAAGAATAATTTGACCATGGTGAAACAGTTAGGTTATTACAGATTCAGCAAATTGGATACTAATATGCTAGCATATTCCCTAGATATGAATTTTGTATAAATGCCTAGAGTGAATGGCATCTATTTTCAGGTAGCATGTGAAAATTTTTAGTTAGCACAAGAGAATAGCTCTATTTTACCCATTTAGAAGCAATTTTTATTTCAACCAATTTCCCCATTTCTTATTACATGAGAGGTCAATCACAACCCCCACAGGTAATTGGCAGACACCACTGTCTTTATGCATATATAAAAAACTCAGACACTATACATTTTGTTATAATCTATCTTGATATAAGAGTGTGCTGGATAGAAGCATTATTGACTGCATTGTTGTTGGGAAACAGATTTACTGACTTGATTCTTCTTTTTCAGCCAAGCTGTTGTTGCAGGGAAAGATATGTACATATCTGGATGTCTTGGCATTGATCCACATACAAATAATCTTGTGACAGGAGGATTAGAACCAGAGGCTCATCAGGTAATCTTTTGCTGTTGTGGCAGTGTGCACCAATTGTTGAAAATACAATATGGAAATCATGCCATTTTATGATTCTCTTTCCAATTTCACTTACTACTAAATTGAAAATCAACAAATTTCATATTAAGGCAGTGGCAGCAACAGGAATTAATAACCTCTGGGCTTAGCCCCAAAATGCCTGTTGCCCAAAAATTTTAATGAGAGCGTTATTACTTGTCAGCACCATCAGTATAGCCACGGAGGGCTGACCAACCCATCCCCCATTCTAGCTGAAATCAGTCACGTGATTTGCATAAAACCTTTAGTTAATGGTCCACACGCTGTCATTTACTTATTTACCTGGGGACCAATGGAGGGAAGTCAGTAAGCACTGACTAGGAAGTTTCCCTCTTTCCCCTACAAATACCATGCTGGTTATGTCCCTAGATTAGGGGTTGATCAAGAACTAAGAGTCTTTCTCATGACTTAATATTGTATGCATAAATAGGACCAATAAAATTTATTTAGAAAGATTCCCTGTGGGCCGCCAATTAACAGCTGCAGGCGGGCCACATGCCGTGAGCCGCAGGCTGGCTGTTACTCTAAATAATAAAGGCATATTCGATTTAAATTCATTGCAATGAAACAGTAATCAAAAACTGTGGGTTTTTATTACTATTATAGGCTTTGAAGAATATGGGTGCAGTCCTTAAAGCAGCTGGAGTAGATTTTGGAAATGGTACAGATTCAGTTCTTTCGTAAAAATATTTATTTGATGATAATGGTGATACTAATAATGCAGTTCTGTAGCACTAGTTCTACTATTTTGATGTATCAGTTGATAGTTTTTCATTTCTATTATGCAAAATAATCATGCCAGTGCCAGAAATATCCATCACCTGACAATCCTTATGTAAAATGGTTCCACCAATAGAATCAGTTCTTAATGGCAGGCAGTAGCAAGCAGCAGGGCTGACTTAGTTCTATTGCTTGATTCTTGAAAGAAACAACTTAAAACATATTTTAAAACTTTCATATGACTGTCTTTGATGACATCCAGACTTGTTTCATTTTGTGGTTATTTTTCTTAACCTTCATCATTATGAAGACTAAAGCAGATATTTTCCATAGAGCTGTAATATATGTCTTTTGTTTGTTTTACAGTTGTTAAGACGACAGTTCTGCTGGCAGATATAAACGACTGGCCAGCATTCAATAACATCTATCAAAGCTGTAAGATTCTCTTTACTTCCAACTAATTTAGCTTTGGATAAAAGGAGTCTGCATTGCTTTGAATTTGCAGATAATTACAAGTAGGTATTGTTATATGTAAAGTAATGTGCACACTATACTGTACAGTGTACAAGCATAAATTTTGTATTGTCAATTATGAGGCACTATTCATGACTTGTGCTGTAAGATGAAATTGACATAAATGATTTCATGTCTCATTACTGAGTCATTAGATATAGTAACTATTCATAAAATATGTGTCTTTGTCATAATCTCACAAAGTCTAATTGTATCACAGATTTTACAAGTCGCTTTCCTGCAAGGTCAGCTTTTGCTGTGAAAGATCTTCCAAAGGTGAGCTAGAATTTAAAAATGGCAAAGAACTTGTAGTAGCTAGCTAACATCAACTATGTATGAGATTAATTTGTGCATGCTCTTTGCCATTTGAAGTAATCAGTCTAAGCATGACAATGAATTGTAGTAGTTTTATAATCTTAAAGTTGATAAAACTAGGTACTTTAACAATGACGGCATTATGAATTGTCCATTACTGGTACTGCTGACAACCCATAATTCAATATTAATTAATATCAGCAGCATCAGATTTCTAACTGTGCTATAAGGAATTTGGCTATAAGGAACTTTAAATATACCATGAGAGATCTTCTGATCTCTTGCAGTCTGTTGAAGTTCATTATTATGAGATTGTGCTGTAGTTGCTTTTCATAGCCATGCTATAGCCAAGCTCTCGCACTGCTTAGTGCTAGAAAAGTTGGTCTAGTGATGATAATTACCGGTAATTGAAATTATGTGTATTTTAGATTTTTGGTTGATTTAGTTGAAAATGCCTTTACATTTTGAGGGCTGATATATTCTGGCTGTTCTTCTGAAACAGGGAGCAAAGGTAGAGATTGAAGCAGTGGCGGTCGTTGGTCAGATCACTGAAGAGGATTGACTTTTTCTAAATTATCTGTCACATTTCTAATTTTAAGACATTTCTGTACTAATCACATGAATTATGAAGTGGGCATTTAAATATGATAATTGCTTATTGTTATTATCATTGTTGGCATGTCATTTATAAAAATAAAGGTGTTCGGACTGTCTATACTGTATTTCCGTATTTTCCTTTTAAAGGCATAAGATAAGTTGTAGAGAAGAATGAAAAACTAATGCTATGGTTAAGTCTATAAAAATTCAATCCTAATTGTGTATATGTGGACCATGTGGTATAATGCAATTTTAACGAAAAAGCCTTTGCCGAACATTCACACTAAAATTTTAATACTGTAATTCTAGTCGAGTAATGCTTTGATAAATGATAAATCTATGAAATCTAAAAGTTATAAAAAATGTACCTTGACAATAATAATTACCATTTACTTATTTGATTAATTTATCATAATGAAATAATTCAAAACTCTTCCTCCCCGTGGTCTGACAACTCTTTAAGTAGTCTACCACATTGTTAAAACCGTATTAATGAGCCTAAACTAAAGGCATTTGATTTTGACATGAATGATTTAAAGAATTATTGACTGACTTAGAGTAGGTAATTCAAATTTACTTAAGGACAAAATATTAATCAACTAATTTAGTCTAATTATTGGGTCAACTAACAATTTATTTGATGACATAGATTTTCATATTAAAATCACGTGACACACTACATTTTTGCTATTCTTTAAAGTCTCGGTGTCGAATCACATTTGAAATAAGTCATTTTTAAAAACAAAAGCGAAGATCAAATGTGCAAATTGAAAAGTCTCGACTCTTGCGAACTCAGAATTTTTCTTCCTATCTTTTACCGCAGTTTGAAAGTTTAAAAGTTTCAAGACTCGCACGATTTTATAAAATAAACATCTAGTGATACCACTGTCTTTAAAACCATAGATTTGTGTTTAAAGCGCCATTTCCGAATCAGCGAATCGTTGGCTCTGATTGCTTCAATATTTATATTTAAATTTCATTATTTTATTTTAAAGTTCAGTATATTTATTCAAATTTTTGCGGTTAATTAATAAACGGTCGAGTTAAAACAACTGTTAACATAGCACCAGAGTTGTTTCTGAACAGCAGCTTCGACGGGAACCGTGCACTGGAATGGCCGATGGGACGGAATGGTCGCTCGAGTACGATGCGCCGCAGTACTGCATCGACTTCGAGAATGAGTCGGAGGCCGATGAATTTGCGAACAACAATGACGACTATTTCAGTGAGTTTTCCCAGTCAGCTTTGAGTTTAATCAAAACTAGCGCTGTAAATAATTTGCTGTTAATGGTAGACAGTTTGTTAAACGTACGTGACCGTTGTATGCGGCGTTTGGTAACTACTGTAGCGCCATTACTGAATGCTTTATTTTTTCTTCATAAGACCTTTTGGGAATTAAGTACAGAGGGAATTTAAAATTTTGGTTATTTGTGGTTCTTTTTATTATTATTCTTTGTCACCATATCAGTTTTGCTTGCTTATTTGTTATTATTCCTGTATTTAGAAAGGACTCATATAGTTACTGTATAATAAACACTTGATATGATAAATGGACTGTGCATGTCCTTTGAAATTTTGTACTTTAATTTTACTTTTTCAGGCTTTATAGGACAGTGCTAATTCAAGATTATTATATCATTATATCATTGAATATTATTTTAAGTATAATGTCAAGTTAATTTTACCAGTAATCACTCATTTAATTTTGTCACTGTCACATGTTTAATGCTTGGCAGGTTAACAGCTTGTCAGACTGTTAGTTAGTTAATTAGTTAGTTCCTCTCGTGCCATAGGCACATTGGGCAGCAATAGATCTCCATTTCTGTCTGTCTTGCACTAGCATCTCGACTTCTTTCCATGTCATATTATTTTTCTTTATATCTTCTTTTATTGTTCTTTTCCAAGTCTTTATAGGACGACCTCGCTTCCTCTTTCCGTTTGTGGGTGTCCATGATAAAGCGATTTTTGCAGGTCTTTCATTTGGTAGTCGTAGAATGTGTCCCATCATTCTTAGTCTGCGTTCTGTTATAATGTCTTCCTTAGTGTCAGACTGTTGGGGCTGTATATTTATAACATCTGAGCTTTGGCTTTGTGTCTTTATTTAGTCAGAGTTTGCTGCTATTTATCCATTTCAATTTGCATTTTCATCTCTAGAATATAATTGACTTGTACTTGTTTTTGCAGACATAGATCACGAATCGCTAAATGCAATACCACAATCAGTTGGAAGAAATGCAGCCAAAGGTTTACTCAAACAACAACACAATTTAACGGATCAGTTTTCAGATGTGCAGTTAAATTCAAACACCACAGATGTTGAAGTCCTCAGCAGCGCTATGAACAAATTGAATGTTTCAGATTATAAAATTAAAAACAAGGATTCAATTCATATTGAAATCAATGACCTATTGCCTGATTCTAAAGAGAATATATCAGATCCACACAAGAACTCATCGGAATTGACTCCAGATTGCTTGTCACAAATTTGCTCTGGTTCAAAAGTAGAACGTGTGGAAAACAATGATATTTCAGAGCTGAAATCAAACGGCGATAACACTGAATCATGTTGCTATCCTGTAATGCAGAAAAACACGAGCAGTGATAATCAAAATCCAGTAAAGTTTCCATCAAGGACAAATGAAGTGATAATACCTGATCCTGAAGACGTTGAACCGACAGAATCAACTCATTATTATGGTATAGAAATTATGGTTGACTTTAATTGTGTAATTTTGCCAAACTACTTTTTCATTAAGAAGCAAGTTTATAAGTATTCGTTGGCATAAAGAGTACATTGACTAAACAGTTTTAAAAAGGAACTCCTATTCCTTTGCTTTGCTTTTAATGTGTTGTGATGATTTTATATAATAATTTTCCATTTTAGTTTTTATCCTGTGAAACATTTACAGTAATTAATGTCTCTAATTGAAAAATCTTTGAAATATGAGCCTTATGACAATATATTTAAGCTTTCTTTAATATGAGTATTTGATGTTTTCACTAAATAAAAATCTCTTATTTGTATTTAACTTTTTTGTGAGAGTACAGATATATATATATATATATATATCTGTATATATCTGTATATATACACATACATACATACATGTGTGAAAACTCTGTTTTCAATGTTGAAATAGGCGACAAGGGAATGCTGAATGAAAGTGCTGCAGTTACCAAGAAGAAAGGCATGCCAAATAGATCACCAGATCACAAGAGAGGAAGAACCTTGGAGAGAGGATGTCGCAGAGTTGACGAGGTTTCTGATGCTAAGTGAGTGGACTTTAAATATATTCAAAACAGAGGTGTGTAATTGCAGTATTTTGGAAATTGATATAAAATGGCTGAATTTTGTTCAATAATAAATTGTCATTATGTTCAAAGTCCTAGCCTTTTGGATAAAAATGTTTTCATTAGGATAATTTTATTGAGTAAAAATTCAGCCAAGAATTCTGCTAGGCTAAAGATAAACTGATGTTGGTAATGCTTGTCTTCTCAAAGGTTGCTCTAAGCCAGTGATTCCCAAACGGTGGTACGCGTACCCCCAGGGGTACAAAATGGACTTCCTAGGGGGTACGCGACAGAAAGTGGAAAGTCAGTGGAATTCTTATGCACTGATGTTTGATAGTAACAAATTTCACAATATTTGCAAAAGTTCTAAAAAATTGTGATTGGACTTGATTTTCTCAAACTGCAGTGACAGATGTAGACTTTTTGGACTCCTCTAACCCGTCACCCCTCACTATAAGTTTAAAGTTTAACCTGTCCTATCACCTTGTGGTATTGGACTCTTCCTTGGTCAGTCGCGCAAATTCAAAAATCGCCCTGTGTGGATCAAAGACGCAGCCAAGATTCTCGAAACTGGCTGATGAGATGCAACCTCATCCATCTCATTGATTCATTTTATTATTTTCATTTGACCGATAGGTTATGCAAATTTAACTTTGAATGCTACAAGTACGATATTTTTACCCTAATAAGCTTTAATAAAACCCAGTAGGTCTAGTAACTAGTTAATGATTATGGCTAATGCAGCCCGATTACATGTAGGTTTGAAGATATTATTAAATTTCATGATTCAGATACCATGTTTATGCTTTTAAAAATCGAAAGTGCTTCCTTAAATTTACTTTGAAAATTAGGGGTACACGGATTTTCGAAAAATGTCTGAAGGGGTACGCCGACCGAAAAAGTTTGGGAGCCACTGCTCTAAGCTGTTTTAAGGGACTAGTTTTATGCAGGGATGTAGTCAAGACCAGCAGTTGCAAGACCAAGACAAGACCAAGATTCCTACCATCAAGACCAAGACCAGCCACCCAAGACCAAGGCCATCTAATGGCAACATGCAAAAAAGATTACCCACCCAATTACTGTATACATTCTTTTTCTGACTAAACAATAAGCAGCTGCATATGGTATGGTATAAACATTTCTGAAATGTTGTCATAGTTGTTTCACTTGTCATCAGAGATATGTTCATTTGACAATTGGTCAACACAATCATTTCAAACCTGCAAGTTATAACCAAGTAATGTTAGCACTGGACTTTGCAAATGCCAAATTGCAAAGAACACTCACTCATGCGTGCCCTGTGGGGACACATGAAGATGCCTTCATGGCTGAAAATATGTTCTACTGGGCAGATGTAGCCTGAACACAGTAAATGGAGCAAATAAATGGACGCAGTGACTTGAACTGATCATTGGCAAGGATGGCCTTTAGAGTGGTGTTCGATGATGGGCTTGAAGGGGTGACGGGTTGCTAGAACCGTCGTTCATGGCTGGCTGCTGACTGACAACAAGCTGCGTGAAACCCTAAATGAATTTGTACAATCCGGTAAGCTATATTTATAATATATAGTGGTCTTGGACAATTTCCAAAACCAATTCAAGACCAAGACTGCCATGATGAAGACCAAGACCTTAGCTGTTGAAACCAAAACCAAGACCACAAAAATCGGTCTTGAGTGCTCTCAAGACCAAGATAACATTTGGCCTTGAAGACTACATCCCTGGTTTTATGATAGAAGATTGTATATAATTGATGGAGTAATTCCAGGTGTATTATTATTATTATTATTATTATTATTATTATTATTATTATTATTATTATTATTAACGTCTTTAATGTGCCCCGAGCCCAGCACGCCCAAGATGGCGCCGCCTTATATGTTTGCCCAGTCCAGTTCACAGACCCGATCAATGTTTGCCCCGAGAAAACTCATGATCTAGGCATTTATTGACATATTCTGAATAGCAATGTTTTTCCTAAAAATAGAATCGTAGTTGAGGCTGGAAGAGGAGGGGGTTTCAAGTATGCGAAAAGTCTGAGAAAGAGGTTGGGCGGCTGAAGCTTTGGAGATGGTCATGGAATCGCTTTGATCTTCCGAATTTTTTGTTAACAGTGACGAGCGTCCTCGGAAGAAAAGTTCGGGGACAGTTTGAAAACTATGAGGCAGTAGTTCCAATGGGACGTTCACTGGGAGATCAGAAACTCAAGTTTTGGATTACTTCAAGTTATTTTTTACCACGGAAATACTTGGGGTAATGCTGTTGTCTAACAGGAGGGCAGCACAATTGCAGCAAGTAACCTTGGCCAGGCACTCAAGGTTGCTCAAATGGGAGGACGTGGGTATGGATGAGCTGCTAGTTTTCCTGTCTTTGATTATCTACCATAGGACCGATCTATTTAATTTTTGAACTGATCTGTTCCAAAGACACCCACCTACAACTGTACTGCTGAACCTAGGGGTCACCACTGTTTCATATTGACCTTAGAAGAAAATTTTTATTATTCATATTTTGTTTGTTGGAAACCCCAAATTTTCTTTTTTTGGATGGGATGGTAAGTACAATAAAAATGCTAAACAATGATGCAAACCACATCCTTGTAGCTTATATATAGCCTGCAAGGTAAGGTGTTTCAGATTTGAGATTCTCGAAAATATGTCACTGCAGTTACTGGCGTTGAAACACCATAACTCCCCAAATTGGGTCCCATCTTCAAAATTTTTGAACTAATCTGTTCCAAAGACACCAACCTAAACTTTGACTAACTGAACCTGTCACGGGGTCACAGGAAAAAAATTTTTATTGACCTTGAACGTATTTTTTTGGGAGGAGGTCATATTTGGTCTGTAAAAATCCAACCCCCGAATTTTTTTGGCATTGGATGGTAATTACAATAAAAATGCTAAACAATGATGCAAACCACATCTTTGTAGCTTCTATATAGCCTGAAATATAGTAAGTTTAAAAAAGTACATGTTAACAGTTCAAAATAACGTTATTCTCCAAAATTAATAACACAATAACGTGAAAATTTTATTACACGCTAAAGGGGTTAATGTGGTAACTGCAAAACTTGAATTTTCTTGCAGAAAACTCGTGCGGAATAGCCATGTTTTAAACATGTTTTCAAGTACTGTTTGTCTGTGTTTTGATTTGAATTTTTTAACAAACGTTGAAAAGTTTGAAAACTATAATTATTTCTATTCAAGATGAAACTCGAGTTTTGTTGTTGTTTGTTGCTTATCTTTGTCTCTTCCAATGTAGATGTTCACTTGCTTGCTGTTGTTACTTGCTTGCAATAATTCTGAAAGCCGGTATTGTCATTGCCTGTGTGAGTGATTCTATTGTATCTGTGAGGAATTTGAGACCAAATAAACATACTGTTCTCAGCTGCAAAATTCTATCTTCTCCAACTTCTCTGTTTTGTTCTAAGTCCTTGACTTTGGCATCACACTCTAGTGTGAATTGACCTTCTCTTAGCATATATGAGCACTCTTGCACCTGCTCTTAGCACATCCATTAGCTCTGTGTCATTTGGATTGCACTCACCTGGGCATCTGCAGGCTTATAACCAAATTAATATAACTCAGTGAAATGCCTGTAAACTTCTACTTAGTCAATATCAGAGAAGCAGCATGTTTTGTATTACTCATTCAAACGCAGTAGAATTTTCCTAAACCACATAATATCCAATTATTATTATTATTATTACTATTACCAGTATTATTATTATTATTATTATTATTATTATTATTGAACTGCATTACATAATGGCTGCACCTAGAAAGGACAATGCTGCAGCAGTTAACAATTCAGTTACAAGTTTGTTTTATGGTATGGATTTTTTATGCTTTTTCTTCAAGAAAACGCTTATCCATGTCAGTTGACAGAGGGCGTGCTAAGCTACGGCTCTTGTCACCGTCTCCTACACGTGAAAGAGAAAGTTCAGCGGACAGGAAAGGAAATCATGAAGATAGAATTTCAAAGCTGCACATGGCAGATACAAAAATGTTTGGGTAAGTTAACAAAACCACAAGGTATTGTTATTTACTAGTAACTCTAAATTTTTTTTAATTTACATTTTCATGAATTGGTCTTTATAATTTGCTCCTTTAAGATTTGAGCTTATGTTTATTGACTGTAGTTGTTAATCTGTATTACTTTGTGCAGATTGATTTAATAATTTATTAAGAAATTTAAAGCCATTGATCAATCTGATGCCATTTTATTACCATATTTATTCCTTCTGTTGTTAGAAGTGCATTGTTGGTGCATAAGCTTTGTGCAAACAACCAAATCATCACTGAAGCCCAGGAAGAACTAAATTCGAGTGATTTTGTAAAGGCAATAATTGAAAGCAGCAGCTCTTTGGTATGAGGAGGCAACTAGAACTAATATTTTGTGATTCTGTTGTATGCTTTAATCTTAGTATTAAATTAACTGGTAAATGTCTTACTGAAAAGCATGAGATTATTTCTTAAGCAACCGAAACAGAATCAGGTAGCTAGGAGTAGTTGACATTGAATATCTGAGATTAGTATCCTCTTCATTCATTCATATGGTGCCAATTTTTATATTGTTCAAAATCAACAAATATTGGAAAGTAGTCACAAGATATCTGACACTAGCATCGTATCCTTCTGTCCATCCCTGGAAAAGTGTTGGTAGGCATAATATCTATGAAGGATCAAAGAAACCGCAGATAATGTACTGCGCTAAGAGCAGATAGAAGTGTAGCATTAATTTATTTTGCTTGTAGGTGGAAGAAGAGAAGAAGGACATAAATGGCTTGGTTCCACACACTGGAGTGCCTTTTCAGCCCCAAAGCAGCCATCGCGTTACTTGTCCAAAGCCATTTTCATTTGAAGAAAGAACAAAGAATATGCTGATGAAGAAGGAAGAGAAATTAAAAAAGATTCAGGATAAAGAGAAAAAGGTCTGACAACTGTCCTTTAGGTTGCTGTTTGATATTAAGAAACTGTTTCTGTGATGCATTTTGTTTTTTTACTGTGTTTGGATTGATTTTTAGTCTTTACTTGAGCTGTCATTTTATCATCCTGTCAGTTCCTCTTATCATATTTGATGACTCAGAGGTGTTGCTGCAAGATGTTTATTAAAAATGTTTATGGGTCATATATGCCAAGTATTCTTTCATAACTTGATATTTATTTAATTTGCAATGTGACGAAAGAAATGCTTTCTGAGTAGATTGAATTTGGTATAATGGATTTAGTGATTATAGTTGAGTTTAGTCTTTAAGCTTAAGTCTTAAGCGTTGCTAGTAAGTATTTATGTCGTAAAATTAATTGTGAAGCAACATTTATAGTGACTGCAAATTGTTATTTGATGTTTGATGTAGTAGACAATCCTTTTATACCATTGATGGTTCACGTTTTTTGATGACTCAGTTCTTGTTTCATATAGTTAAATTAATGTTGAAATCTCCTTATGGCTTCAAGTTTATTTATAAGTGTCTTGTACTATGTCATATCAGGTATACAAATTTCATGCACGACCATTTCCAGACATAATCTACTCGGGCACACACCAGAGGAAGGTGAAACCTCAAGCAAAACCATCAGCAAAGCAGGGGCCGTTCAATGTTCAAGAACCACATCCAGTGCTGATGGTGAGTTTTGTTGTGAATGAGATTTACTGTAACCCCTTTACCGGCCATTTATTTGTAATGTAATGTAAAATGGATGCATAATAAGTGAGTCACAGCCAGTAAGTAAAGGGGTTTAATTTAACCAAACTCTGTAGGATATTGTCAAGCATGTAATTAATTGACATGTTTGTCTGTTAGATATCTGTTGTTACTGGAATTAGTGATATTTAATTGAAGTAATAATTGATTCAGGTAGCATAATAAATAAATGGGTAAGTGTATATTTTATTATTTTGGTTTGTTTATCAAGAACATATGAACTGCTCTTTAGCTCAAACATTGGTTGATAATATGGTTATATTCTCAGCTGGTGCAAGACATTTGGGTTTATAGTTTAAATAATTTTTTGAACAACTGCAATAAACTGCTGTAGAAAAATATTGGAATGAGGTAACATAGGAGAGAGGCAGGATTGGTTGAATTGGACCTAATTTCAATATTGACATGACTTAATGTGAGATTGTCTCAAGTACTTCCATACATGTTTTAATGTTTATCTCCTGGATTGCTTTGCTTTCAGCAAGTGATTTTTCAGTAAGTAAGGCAAGCAACAGAATTAGGCAGACTAGAGCACAGATTGCTTTGCTTTTGCATGACCGTGTTCATTGTCGTAAAGTCTTGCCTTGCAGCAGATAACCTACAAGCTTGGCCACCTTATGTTCAAGGCACTTGATGGTTTGGCCTCACTTTATCCTGTTGAATTTTGTGAGCTTGCAATTGTTCAAAGATACAATCATCATCATCATCATCAGTCACGCATAGCCGGAGTGGCCGTTGCAATTGCTTTCCATAGTGTTCTGTCCTGAGCACAATGGAGTGCTTTGGCGGCTGTTAGTCGTGGTTGGTGGTCTTCCTTGAGGTCGATGCCAATCAAGGACATTTGTGACTCCATCTAGACGGATGCAGCTGCAAAGATACAATGGTCATAATCTGTGAATTTAGATTGTGAGGTTCCAAGGAATTTCTGTTCAACAACTAGTCTTGTTTCGGTGCCACTTTCTGTGATTGTTGGGATATGGTGTTATACTGTCTGTGATTGTTAAAAGCTGGATATTATGGGGAAATGAAAAGATTGGCTGAAGACTGAGACAGATGGAGACAAATCGTACAAACCTTATTATTATTATTGATTATTATTATTATTATTATTATTATTATTATTATTATTATTATTATGCATGACAGACAAGGGAGCTTGAGATCTCAATGGGACATGATTAAGTGTTTCTGATTAACACAATCTTGTAAATGGCATTTTTTAAATTTATGCGGTTGTGTTATATTCAGAAGACAATTATTGCAGAGCCACTAATGTTATTATTTGGATATGACTCTATGACTTAGTGCATAGTGCCAGTTATAGTTTACCAAAAATTTTTGCTGATATAGGTTGCAGCTGTTGGTGAATCAAAATCTACATTTTATGCCAAACCAGCAAAAGGTCTGCCAATGGAGCCTTTTATTCCTCAAAAGACTGCACAGCACTCTAAAGGTTGGTTACAGTGTTTGTATTTTGTATTTTGACCATTGTAAAAAGTCACTTATTTTGTCAACTTATTGTAAGATGAAATTGGGAAATGTTTTTTCTACATCTGCTGACTAGTACTAGTGTATAGTTCTTGCAATACATCTATGCTTGAAGCATAATTTTTAGCCATTTTGTTTATCATAGTTAAATGATTAGATGAACTTAGAAGTGTTCATTTTAAGCATTTACTTAGATTTTTGCACTGTTTGCTGTATTTACAAATCAATTCTAGAAATTGTTCAAGTCAGCTTGAGTAGAAAGCAGAGGACTGAGCATCGAGCTGAATATGAGCGACAGAAACGAGAGAGGTTGGCACGTATGGAACAAGAACGGTTGGATAAGGAACGCCAGCTTCGAGAACAGGAAGAGCAAGAGATACGCAGACTTCGCGCATCGACCGTTCAAAAGGCCAATCGGATCAGACATTATAAGCTGATTTCTGTGGTGCTTTCTGACAAGCCAGCTACAGTTCCAAAATCACCAACATTCTCACACAAATAAAATTGCATCTAAGATTGTAAGACTAGATACAAAGATCATATACTGAGCATAGGAGCCTAGGCATATTTGAAGAATGGAAATGCTTGAAGTACTAATGCTGTCTTTTATTTGTAAATTGTTATTTTATCACTGGTTTTAATTAAGAGCACATTCCTTAATTAATTATTTCTTCACTTTGCAATTTTTATTTTTGGTTATTTAGTTATTGCTTGTATTGTTTGGCTCAGAGCGACTTATATTTTGCAATTATGCAGCGATGTCAGCTATAGGTAATTCAATTAAATTCTGTTTTATCAATTGATTAGTAAAGCTGTCAGATGTTGTTGTCTAAATATGCCACAATTGCAAATATTTGCTGTTTTCTCGATTTGAATAATTATCTGTCAGATGTGGTTTCAAATGCTTGTCTTGCTGTTATATTTTGTGCTAGAATATCTTCAGGAAACTAGATTGACTTGTTTATTTAGCTATAATAAAGCATTTTTCAAATTTAATGCTCGAATGTTTTGTAAACTTTTAAGTTAATTATTGAAGTGAAAATTAACTGATTGTGACTTTGGCTATCATAATAGCATGTTTGAAGATTGAATAAGTCACTGAATATGATTTGAAATTGATCCTCTAAGCTGTGATTTTAAAATATCTGACATTCTTGTGTGATTGCCCTTATCTTAGCTCCACTTAAATTTGATCAAATTTAAAGCAAATTAGAATATTTATAATAACATTCAGTCTTGTTTATTCTCTAATTAGCTCTGTGATTTTTAAAAATTGATAATGATGTTGTCTACAATAAGCACTGTTAAACTTAGGTCATTTTAAAATTTGTTGTGTGCTTGATTTGTTCGAAATTATGAGCATTTATATTCTAATATTTTGGTAAGATTAATTTAGCCAGTCTGATTTTATTTCAGATTTAATAAATTATTTCTGAAAGGCAGAGAATTTGGGGTCCATGCATAATTATGTAATGCAGGCAGTGTTTATTCTAGACCTTCTCTGGGGGGAATCCCCCCAAAGTTTGAATTTTCTCCTCCAAAAGATTTGATATTTTGGCCAGTAGTATGACCTTCCCAAAGTCTGTTGCCCCCACAATTTTAAACTCCCCCCAATGTCTAGGTGGCTAGAATAGCCACTGAATGCAGGATAAGGCAGAAGAACCTTAGTTTTGCTTAACTTATAAACCGAATATGTGGTAGCCTCTATGGTTGAAGCTGGATTCAGTAAGTAAAATCTCATGAATTTCTATAGCGCTTTTTAAAGCAAGTACCGTAGAGGCTGATTATTCCTATGCGCTTAATCTACAGTTTCAATAGCTATAGCTTAAATTTAGTGGTCAGCCTGGCAAGTTCAATTCCATATATCAGGCGGGAGTGGGGAAGCAGCAAGGCAGACCACGAAAAAAGAAACAGAAAGAGACGTCATCTAACTCTAGATTTGATAGTACTAAGGATTTTATTGCTGAACAAAAAGCATCCTTAAAACTCTTACTGGTAATCTTTATTATTTACTTTAGCATAAACTGGTATTATTGGATCTTGGGCATATGTGGATCTGTTGACCCTCAGAATCACTGTGTTTTGCTCAATGATGGGCACAGAATGTGACCTATATGTGCCAACATGTATTAACTGTAAATATCAGTAAATTATAACTCTTCAGTTTTACTTAAATGAGAATAATGACATGACTTTGTGATCGAAATGTAAATGTTGTTCTGCTTTTAACATTCAAACAACTTAATCCTTTAATTTAAAATAAGTAACAAGTGTTTTAAATAAATAAGAGTATGCAACTAATGTACTGGTAATCCAAACGTAAAACTGCTTTAAGAGTTTTTATTAATTAATATTCAGCAACGTCATGACTGAATATTATGCTAGAAATATTGCCAATGAAATTTCGATGCAGTCACTCGTGCATTTCAGTTATTACATGCAATGATAAAATGCATATTGTCAAGTAATTTACAGGAATAGTGTAGAGAGTTTGATAAATTGGTAATGCAGAGTCAGTCCATAGTTCCACAGTATAGAATTATTTGCAACGGCGAAAGAACATTTGCATTTATGGACGATTAGCGGCTCTCTCTGGCATGATCTGAAAATATTGCAAATGTTATTTGCTGTAAAGTAAGAAACTAACCGAAACATTTAGACATAAGAGTTAAAAGCAGATTTTTAAAAATATCCAAAAGATATTTATTTTCTGATGAGTTTCTTAATTACTCATGGTTTTGCTTATAAATATATATCAAGACAAGACAATGCTTTTAAAGAACTTATAGACTTAATGTCTACCATTCCCGTATGTGGGCTCTACTGTTTGTTGATAATATCAACTGTAAAATAAGCCTGATTCATTGATTAAACAAGAGATTTATATTACATTGTTCTGGAATCTTTGTCCCATAACATCACAGCTTTGGAGGGTTTGATCGATTGATTCGGTTGATTAGACTTGACGTCTGTTGACCTGATGAAAGAAAAGGAACTTATTTGATCACAAGTAGGTCAAACAAGATAAAACTGATATGAGAAGCATCAAGCTTCACATGATCGAAGGATTTTAGCAATTGCTGCTTAAAGGAAGTCATGTAGATTGACTGAAATAAGTTACCATACACTTCTCTTATAATGACTTCTGATGGAATTTTTGAAATCTGCACAATCATTTGTTGTTCGAGAAGTCATAAGATAAGTTATTGATGCTATGATTATTAAATATTCTTGTATCTGTTCCACTGAATCTTCAAAATTGTCCTATTATATTTTATATTTGCAACCTTCATTAGTTATCTTAAATGTTATACTGTAATTTAATGCAGGTTCTTTTATTTCATGCAAGATCTAATTTTCATTGTTTTGCAAATCATTGAGTCATTTATTGATTTGCTACTTGTAATATTCTTCAACTTTTATGCATTTGATTGATTTCAAGAAAGACAATTATATGCATACTCTCACCAGGCGTGTTTGATTTTGCCGATGAGCTTTTATTCTGCGTAGAATCCGTTGCAAATGGCTAAAGAAAAAAAATGAAAGGAAAGCTTTGATGATTATGTATGCATGTGCAACAACTAAAAATACCATGATGCAAAATATATTTCTGCAGGATTTACACAAATAGAATGTAATTTCAAAAGAATATACAGTGTCAAGCATATATTAGAAAGTAAATAAAGAGTTATCAATATCATATGTGACAGAATCAAAACTAAAAGCTGTGTTCTGTGTAGTTGCTGAATAGTGCAACTTTAGGCTTAAAAAAGTGCAAATTTAGGCTTAAGCTGAACTGTGTATGGCTTCACTCACTGGAAATAATTTTTTTGAAAGCTTTCCGACCCCATTGCTTGTTGGTGTGGAGGATTGTGCTGTGTCTTCTGTCGTTGGTTTCTTCACATCATCAACTTTTCGTATTGGTATTACGATGCTTGTAACTGGACCAGTTGTGGAATTTTGTGTGCTATCTGATACTTGAGATTTGACTTTAAATGATGGTTTATCAGTTGACAATGGATTTGAAGGTGTAAGAGGAGAAGAAGCTCCTGACAAAGAAGCTGTTCCACTTTTACCAGATGACGTTAAGACCTGCAGCTTTTTTACCTGACAGACATGTTTTAATAAGCTTATATATTCAGCTAAAAGTTTCAATCAACACGCAAGCTATTAAACCTAAGAGATAAAATGGAAAATTTATGATGAAGGAAAGAATCGTGATAATGGAAATGATGCAATAATGGATCAATTTGTGTGTTAATTTTAATCTCCAATCTGTCATTCTTCACTTTTTAATATTCTAAAATCTTCTTGACATTTTTTATAATATAATGGTCTTTCACATTTTAAATACTGTAAACCAAAACACATTCTGTACTGTTAAAATAGGCAACTAGTCAAAAACTCAAAAACTTTTTTGCTTATATTGTATTGTTCTCAATTATATTAAATCACTGTACTTGGTTAATATTTCTTTTCAGGTCTCATCTTGAAAACTGTCTCTTTTCTGTTGCACACTCCTTACTCAGAACCAGACACTTTCAGACCACTTTCAACCACAAGGTACAACAGACTCGATTTATAATATAATATAACAAGGTTTAAAGTGGTTGAGTAGCAGTGTTTATTCTAGGCCTTCTCTGTGGGGGAAATTCACCCACAAAGTTTGAACTTTCCCCCCAATTTTTTTGTTGACATTTTGGCAAGTAGTATGACCTCCCCAATGTCTGTTCCCCCCCAAATTTTAAAATCCCCCCAATGTCTAGGTGGCTAGAATAAACACTGGTTGAGTAGGGACTGTCCTGTGTGAGAACCACTGTTTATAACTGCAATTTTCACCCCAGAGTGACCATTGACCAATGCCTCAGTGTATTGTTATAATGGCGTTAAGGAAGTTTAATGATTTATGAGTGACAAATGCAAAGATACGTTTGTGTCTCAGTTTGTGCTGCAACTGAAAAAGACCCAAGACACTAACCAACAATGAAACAGAGCATTTATTAGTTATCTTACTTCACCAGTGAGTTCTACTATTTTGTCCTTGTCTTCTCGTCCTGATTTCTGTGCATCTGTTAGTTTTGACTGCAGTTTTGATCTTTCTTCACCCCAGCTGGATCTTTCCTCTTCCAATTGACAGTGCAGCTCAACCAGCTTCTTTTCCAAGGCAGACAAGTCTTGTGATTTGGCATCAAGCTGTCAATGAAGATTAGTCAATATTTCACTGTGTAGATACTCGGTGATGATGTGTAGCTGTTAACTGAAGAGTCTATTGGAATTACACAGCTTCATTTTGTGTAAAAATGAAGATACAGTAGAACCTCGTTATATCGAAGTTCAAGGGCCATGATAAATACTTCGATATATCCGAGGTTTGATATATCCGATTCCTGTATCATTAACACTGTTTTGGCTGGACCAGCGCTCAAACTTCGATATAAACGTGATTTCAATATAAGCGAGTTCGATATAACGAGGTTCTACTGTAATTGTCAATTGGTCCATACCACAACTGATATTATGGCAATGATACTTATTCAGTTTTAAAAAGTAAAACGAAATTGTTTGTATAAGGGACTATAGGCAATCAAGTATTGCTGACTATTATAAACCTATAAATAGTCAGGCAGCTGCTGTGAACTGATTTTAAAAGTACCAGCTCAGACTTGTGGAAAGATCACAATTTGAAAAGTGCAAAACAAACTGATTTGTCTCTAATTTCCCCTCAAACTCCCCTGTTTGCTTGTCATCTCTCAAAAATATTGTGTCTGAATGCTTGAGCCCCACCTGCTAAGTAAAATTTCTGCAAGTAAGCAAACTTCTCTTCTCATGCCCATTTCACTTAACCAAAGATAGTCTAATCTAATAAGTATACATGCTGTAACCATGGCCACTTCAGTATAAGCTAGACATTACTAATTCTTGTATTACCAATTCATCATTGATTCCAATAATCTTCATCACTGCATATATATAAAATGAAAATTACCATTTTACCCTTACCATTTTAGTAGTTTCCTTAAATGCCTCGAGTTTAAGTTCGAAATCTTTCTTTTGCTTCTCTAGTTTCTCTAGCAATTCCTCGCGATCTTTGAGCCTTGCTTTTTCTGCTTCTGTCATCTGTTTTTGTATCTCCCCCACCCAGTCACTCTTCTCACTTGCATCAGAAAGAGAAGTTGAACTGGTAGGTAGAGACATCTTCCGCACTGGTCTCGGCGTCCCACCAAATTTTTCAAATCGATTGCGAAAGTCAGACGCTTTCTGACCAGTTGAAGTTTTTTCCTCTGGCACCTGAGCAATTTCAAGAGAAAAATGATTTTCAAAAAAATCAATTACCTCTAAAGTAAAGTAAAGTAAAATCTCGTGGATTTCTATAGCGCCTTGGAAAACAGCACAACAGTAGCTGCTTATTCTTAGGCGCTCAGCCTCTCTTAAAATAGCAATGGGGAAGGTATGTTATCAGCCAGGCAATAGTCAACATCCAAAGGGCAGTGAGGCTAGATTGTTACAGCTATGGAGGATATGATTTTAGAAAAAGGAATGATTTAAGCTTAGACCTGAAGACTTGAGGAGCTAATGCAGGAATTATAGGAAATGAGGATTCAGATTTTATTGTTTGAAAGTGTCCAAGTCTGCGGAAAGAAGCTGGGATCGAGTTCCAAAGTTCAGGTGAGGCGTATGAGAAGGCGTGGTTGCAAATTTTCAGGGATGACTGATTGAGTGGGCGTGACAGAGTGAGGTAAGATGATGAACGTGTGGGTCGAGGAGGCTGAGGGGTTAATAGTGATCTAAGAT
This sequence comes from Metaphire vulgaris, assembly GCA_018105865.1. Classification (NCBI taxonomy): domain Eukaryota; kingdom Metazoa; phylum Annelida; class Clitellata; order Crassiclitellata; family Megascolecidae; genus Metaphire; species Metaphire vulgaris. The sequence continues at coordinate 11,149,432 of CM030839.1, read as the reverse complement.
AGACAGGTTTTGATGACTCTGGATTACTACCAATAATAATTATCTTGTTTGTTTTGTAATAATAGATGGAAATTAGACTTAGGACAACAGCAATGAATAATCATCTAGGAACACACACATATATATATATATATACATATGTGTGTGTGTGCCACTTTTATTTTGGCAGGCATACAATGCTACTTACAATGATAAAAGGGACTGATTTTATGATATTCAAAGTGGTGCTGAACTAAGATCAAGCAAGAAGTCAGTAGGGAAGAGTTAGTTGAAACAATTTCATATTGAAATGAAATTTATTTTGAAATGGGTTAAGCATGATATAGGTCCAAAGTAGTGAACAATTCATAATTTGAAGTGGCTTTAATATAATGTTTGATTGGCTTTTAATATAAGGTTGATTTCCATGAGAAGAACATTGTCTGCTTCAGGACTGATTTAATCACCGGTACCTTCCATGTTATTTTTCACCAACTTTAGATTTAGTTATTACTTTACAATGGGCTTTGTGAGCTTTTAATATTTTTTACTGTGTTATTGAAGACAATTATAAAAGCAATAACAATAAACTGTAGTACATTATAATATTAAGACAAGTTAGTTAACCTTAGGCTTTTCTTCAGTAGGAGTTGCAGCTTTGTCAACTTTTGCAGAACTTTCTTGAGTCGCTAACTTCACTTCCAACTCTCTTCTTTTTGCTTCTTCAGTCTTCAGTTTTCCATTCAGCTCTTCAATAGTTTTGTCTAGCTTGTTAACTTTAGCTGCATTTTCATCGGCCTAATATTGGCAGAAAAACATACTGGTCATTTATGCATAATTTGCTTGTACAAACATAAACACACATACACATACACAAACAGTGTGATATGTTTTCACATTTCTCCTTGTTTTTATTTAGTAAGCTTTCTTTCAAGTAACTTCTGTCACCCTATCACTTGGAATTTTTAAAGATTGATTATTATTTATCCTTTTATGGGCAACCTAGGTTCTATTGACGTGTTATTCAGGGGTGTGAATAGCCAGTTCCGTCCAGTTCAAGTGAACCTTGTGTTAAAATGACCAGATAGTCTGAACCATTTGTTAAATCGTGGTGGTTAAACTGCGTATTTGAGCCGTTTCATAAACTGATTCTTCAGTGAATCAATGTTAGCATTTTCTAGTTAACTTTGTACTTCATTCTTTTGCAACTGATTCTTCATTCTTTCTACATGTACAGTGTAGAGTCAATTAAAGCCTAAATAGTCATTTTGATGATTGAGAACAGTGTCGTAAATCATCACCAATTGCATAGGCTATTTAGAAAGAGTCATAGCAAGCAGCTATCTGCACTCATAACAAATTTTTTGCTGACTTTTCGATTTTCTAACCTGCCTTGCCAAAATTTTTGCAAAATTTTGCTAACTTTCACTGTGTGTTACCATATTGCTAAACTTTTTCTAACATTTATTAGCATTTTTCTAACTAATTGTTAACTATTGTACTGTAGTGCTAACATTTTGCAACCTTTTGCATAAACATACATTTTGATAGTTTTTTGCAGACAATTTGCTAACATGTTGCTAGAAAGGTTAGCAAAATGTCTGAAAAGTCAGCAGGGTTAATAAAGTTAGCAAAAAGTTAGCGAAACCTTTTGCTAACATTTCATTGTGCTAACATTTTACTAACAATTGCTAACTGACTATTCATCTATATAAATAAAAATTTAATGTGTCCGTTTGTAAGTGTATCTTAAAACTATGAAAGCTCTTGACAGATTCCTTTGAAACTTTTTAGAAACCTTCCATTCGAATAGGAGGGTGTTTTTTGCATTAACACGCTTTCTTTAAAAAAGCATATAGGTAGATTGATATGCATTGAAAAATATTTGAAACGCGTTAAACGCAACAGCATCGAAAATGAAAACATCACGTGATCCTAAAATTAGCCTTATTTTCCATTTTGGAAAACTAAAAAAAATCATGCAATATCCTGTTAGCAACATTTAAGCCACGCCCCTATTTTAACCATTAAAATAAAGGAGAGATTTGTTGGAGGTGTCGAAAGCACTTCCAACTTGAGGAAGAAGGAGAGGGAAGTAGAGATGGTGAGAGAGGAGAGAGATAGGGAGAGAGAGGGAAGAGGGATAAAGAGATGGAGGAGAGGAGGGGTAAAGCTTGACAAAAAAGGCATTTCCATTTAACCAGACTCAGCCACAGCAACTCATGGCCGGGTACCCATTGTTTTGCTATATTTTCATTCAAGTACCATAATTTTTTGCTATAATGTTGCTGACTTTTTATTTTGCTAACCTTTGCAAACATTTTGATATTTTTCTGAATTTAATAACTTTTTGTCAATGTTATATATGTATGTATGTATGCATTATTATTATTTTTTATTATTATTATTCCTACATGAATATGATTGAAGTAATGATACTTTACACATACAGAACACATACACATACAGGAAAAGAACTACGGAAGACTAAAAAGGATTGCTGAAGACAGAACAAAGTGGAAACAACTCATGACCGTCAACCTTCAGATATGAAGATGACACATGATGATGATGAATGATACTTTGAACAACAGAACAAAAATTTATTTGAAGAATTGAATCTTTTAGTATAGAAATGCATTTGAAGTTATTGAAAATTTCATGTTTGTACACCTACCAGTTTTCCTGATTTTTTAAACAGTTCTCTTTCTTTATTCCATGAATTGTACTCTTTTTCAAAGTTTGTTTTCAGTTCAGTAAATGATTTCTGTGACTTTTGTGACTGCGTCCTGCTCTCCTTCTGCACTGAAGACAACTGTTCTCGTAAGCAACTTAATTCTTCTTCCAAGTTTTTCGTTCTTGACCGGTAAGCTTCTTCGAGAGCTATTAGATCTGCTTTTATCAATGCAGGATCTTGTTCGTCACATGAATTCGATGACAGTTTTGAAACTTTTTGAATCGGAATTGATTTAGTAGATCTGTCTTGCTGTACAGGAATGGTTATAGCCTTTGACGGCGCAGAAGCTGCATTTGCACTTTCCACCTTGAAATAATAAAAACAGTGCACTAAAATAACTGCCCATAAATTCATCAAATATCTTGTTATACACATTCGTTATTTTGTGAAATACGCAATTAACTATCAGTCTGTTTTTGCAAAGTCTTAGACAGCAAGATCAATAATTATTTATTTAAATCTAAAGCCAAAATTCTACTTCTACTTGCATTCATATTATTATCAAGGCTAATAGTCTCCAGGCAAGAAGAGTGCAACATCTAAACAAGTAGGAAGTAGGATTAGAATTTGATTTTAAATTTGTTAAGTTGTTTGAAGCCCGTTTAGAGGAATACCTCTTCTTGCATTAGTTTGATATTTTTAATATAAAATTCTGCTATATGCTTTTGCAAGATCACAAATAATTCCTATATGATATCAGTATACATTATATTTAAGGTTTTTGTTTCTTAATTGCCATATAAATAGAATGAAAAAGCCTTAAATTAAATTTGGGATTTAAATCAATCAGAGAATTATGGTAGCCACAATTTTTCATAGATTATAAAAAATGATAGGCAATATGGAGATAGTCTTATTTCTCAATTTATATATGTCTCTATTACTTTTGTATTTTTTAGTTTTACACAGTATCTGCCAAATTAAGCATTTTCATATAAAAATAATGAAACAATTACCTGAGCTTTCAACCTCTCAATTTCTTTCTGAAATTCATTACTGTTGGCTTTAATCTCATCAAGTGATTTGTTCTTTTCTTTGAGTTTCTTTTCAAACTCCTCTTTATCTGAATTTCTTTGTTTGCCGAATTCACCAAGCTCTTTCTTTAGCTTTGTGACTTCTTCTATGAGCTTCAGTTTTTCTTTTATCAGTGCTTCCTTTTCCTGGACTGCCTTTGGATCATCAGAAGTTCGAAAACTCTTTGTTGTCGACCGACTCTTCTCAGTAGCCTGTTTCAAATCCTGTTCTAACTGAGCTTTTTCCTTCAACCAAGCAGTCTCATTTGTTTTCGACTTCTCCTTCAAGTCCTGGATTTCATTTTTGAGCAGCTTCTTCTCCGCTAGAGATTTCTCTAGATCTTTCTCCGTCTTCTCCTTTTCTTTCCTCAGCTCAGAAGCTTCTCTTGCTTGGAAGCCTAGTTTGTCGCCGGGACCTTTTGTATCTGTCTTTGTTCTGAGCGTTTGCAGTTCTGCCTCTTTCTTTTCTAAGGTGTCCATAAGTTCTTTCACCTTGGCAGCATCAGAAACAGCGCTGTCCGAAGGCTTATCTGCCGTAATTACTTTAGACCGGAGTCCAAACGGGGTAGACTTTTTAGATAGATCATCTTCTTTTCCAGTCTTAGACTTGGCTAAATCTTCTTTATCCTTGATTGCTGCATCTCTTTCTTTAATTAATTTCTTTTGTTCCGACATCATTTCGTCCTTTTCTTTTGTTAGTCTTTCCTTTTCCTTTGTCAGTTCCTCATTCCTTTTCTTTTCCATCTCGAGGTCTTTCATTAATTTTTTCTTCTCTCCAGCAATGTCATCCTTCTGTTTTGCAAACAAGTCTTTGGTCTCTGATATGTTTGCCTTGTCTTTGGCTGCTTTGTTTGTTACTTCCTTCAGTTCCTTCTCTATTTTCTCTTTTTCCTTCTCTTTCTTTTTTAGCAGCTCTTCAGCCTTTTACATACAAACATAATTTTAGTTTACAGAAACGTTACTCTAACAATTACTGGTACATCATGAAAAATAATGTCAAATCTTTCAAATTTCTGTAATGCCCTTCTCAAAAGTTATCAAAATTTGTATGAAAAAACAGAGCAAAACTACTAACAAATATACAAAAGAAACTTAGTAACTTGGTAATTTTTCTATCAGCATGGTTGAAGACTATGGCATTGAAATATTTTGCTGATACCATGGAATGCTTTGATATGCTGTCTCTTTACAATCACATTGAAATTAACAGGACAGATGACAATTAAATGGTGATGACATTCCCAAAGACTGCAATTTCAATAGTTTTTGCCAATTTGTTAAGGTAAATTCAGGATTTACATCATTGAGATTCTTCTTCAACTCCTCCAACTGCTTCTTGTATTGCTCATTCTCGCCTAATTGCTTTGACATATCCTTGGAATCCTCCTGCATACGTACAAATCATACCTGCAGTTTAGTTTTATTACAGTTATGATGTTAAAACTTTAAAACTTATGAAACTTATGAAACTTTATCACTTTGGATGTATGATGAAAAGTTGATATAATAAGTGAAAAATAATTTAGCTACAATAATATCAAGTCAAATTACTTTTAGTAAGGATGCTATTGCAGTGAAAAATATAAGCTTAAGAGATTTTTGTGATCAAGACCTTCTCATGAGTATGTCCACGTGCCATGTCAGTAATGTAGATATGAATGTCTTTCCATCTAATATTTTTCCTTAAATAATTATTGTAAAATGTTGACTAATTTCTTTGCTTTGCTTTTAAACAATGATCCCCAGTGAATCTTCTAATGCTTCACTAAAAGGCACCAGTGCTGACGATCAATGCAATAATGACGGTGCCACTTTGCTAAATAACTATGAATGATGCAGAAGACAGCTATCAATATCTATTCTTAGCTCTGGAATTAGTATAAGTATTCACAGTTTATAAGTGAACTGCCTGAACAATCAATAATGCTATCAATGATTTGATGTCAACCTTTGCTACATCTTTTGTCTTCGTTGTCGGTTTCTTCATTTCCGCTTGAAGATCTTCAAACTTCTTTTTAAACTCCTTAGCTTGTTTTTCAAGTTCTTGCTTCTCCCAACGCCATGATGCCGGCTCCTTGTCCTTGACACCGGGAGAGAAGACTTTGATTTTTCTTTCTGAAATGAGAACTGAAAAATAAGCAACGGTGTTTATGCACCACTTTTTCACTGTTCATGACGTTATCACTTATGTCAGATTTCCAAATGGCCTGTTGCATTCACCATCTTACAAAAACACATGTTAATTGTTGGCTATTTATAAACAAGCTTGTCAGAACTGGGATTGCAGGGGGTGCACTGCACCCCTGGAAGACAAAGCTGTGGCTGCAGTTTTCCCCTTGTGTCGGATTCATATGGAGGAACAGCTAACAACATGTCAATTTACCAAAAAATGGCCAACGAAATGCACCCCGCTAATAAAAATTCGTTCCGACGGACCTGACTAATCATCATCATATCATCTCGGTTCTCTTCTATCTTATTGTGGATCTTCAAACTAGCTTTAAACTCCTTATTGTCAAGTTTCAGCTTCTGTACTGTTGATATACTACTAATTGTAGTACCAATAATAATAATAATAATAATAATAATAATAATAATATCAATAATATCAATAATATCAATAATAACAATAATAACAATAACAATTACTGGATTTTAAACGGTTTTATAGGATTTCTCACGTGTTGAAAACCACTGACATAGATAATAAAATGGCCAGCAAGGCATGAGTACAATTGTCAACAACCTTAGTTTAATGCAGACTTACGGTAGCTTCTTTCTAGACTAGTAATGTGGCGTTTTATCAGGAAAGCATGGCAACATACCTCTTTAAGTTTGTCGTTCTCCAACTGAAGATCACTCACAATTTTCTGCAAAGCCTCTAGCTCCGTTTTTGATGCACCCTAAAACGGAAAGACAGTCAGTTTACAGTGTACTTACTACAGCCACGTGTTATAGTAACACTGGAGGATCTGCATGTATTATAAAAATTTTGAAAGATCCAACATTTCCAAAAGGATTTCATAACTTTACCTTCTTCTTCTCTTTCAAAGCTGCTGCCAGACTTTGCTTCAGAATATTCAATTCTTGTTCCAACATCTCAAAGTCAGACTTTTTTCACTAATTCTTCCTTGTTTCTTTTTAGCTCATTTTTGCAAAGGGGTGGAGATGATTTAAATCACATAATTTAAATTGCGATTTAAATTGACAATAAAAAATCAGCATAAAATTCGGCCTAATAAAACTCGTTCAGTAATGCTGGCAAACAGTGGTTGCATTAGGCAAATAGGTAATTTCTAATTGCAGGTGACAAGCGCATATGCAGCATACAGTACTGAAAATTTCTGCAGTGCTTATACCTACATACAGTGATACTCTATGCCTATGTACCTTCACCGAGCAGTCCCACTGTCCATGGGCGGAGTTTATCAGGGGCTAGGTGGAGCTAAGCCACCCATGAATATCCTAACAAATTTGTGGGGGCTTGTTGGACAGGCACAATGACCTGTTTAGCGCCCCCCCCCCCATGAACATCCCATCATATCAGGCCAGCCGAGAGGGGCAGGGATCATTGAAGGATTGCTCTTGTCTGCCCCTCTCTCAGCGGGTCTGATATTACGCTGTTCAACAAGCAGTATAAAAAATTGTTGGTTGTATGCTACATATGCTATTGTCATCAGTTACTGTTTTGTGTTCTCATTGTTTCTCTGACCTCCTTTGTAGCACCTTCAACCTTTTCAATCACATCCCTGCCAGTCTTCTTTAAGGCACTAATGCTCGAGTCCTGAGCTTCGTCTTTACGTTGTGCAAAGTTTTTCTTCACCGATTCAAGTTCTTTGGTGACCTTCACAAGTGCTTCTTTGGACAAGGACAACTAGCATAACATAATTCCATTGTCAGTAAGCACATCTGACAACACGTAATTAAATAGATAAAAATAGCATGCGTGAGCTTATTTTATTGGCTCAAATTTTGCAGGAATTTTTTACTATTGTCACATACATATTAGGGGCTGTCCATTAATTACGTCAACATTTTAGGGGGAGGGGTTTGAAAAAGTTTGACAGTTGTTGACAGGGGAGGGGGTCAAGAGAAGTTGACGTCAACAATTTCACTTTTTACAAATAATCAGAAAATAGGAAATTTCATGGAATACTACTTATTACAATGGAAAAAAGCATGGCAAAAAAGGTCATCACCACCACATTTTGACACTGTATGAGCAAAACATGGAAAAAATGGTCTTCACCACATAAAATAATAACCTTGTTATTGGGACCTGTCATTGATCTTTGAGGGGTCAACAGTTTTTGACATAATTATGGGGGGTAACTGAAAGTTGACAGTTGTTGACAAGGGGAGGGGTCAAAAATTGCCCAAAAATTGTTGACATAATTAATGGACAGCCCCTTAAAGTGATAAATTATAAAATTTTGTGGTTCTGTCAATCAAGAACAAGCAGTGACACTAGCAGCTGTGTATAAAGAGCATAATTTTTATAACATCATTCAAAAATAAACGTCTATATTTATGTTATCAACTTTCAACTTCAATCTAGTCTAGAAACAGATAAAAACACTGAAAATTAGCATTTGTGTATCAGCTGGGTTCAGAGGTATATAAAATTCGGGCAGCTAAAATTTATGGTTTAAACATAAGCTGAATTTATATTAGGAGGACAGATTTAAAATCTAACGGTTGATTATGGAGTTTTGAAAACAGTAGCCATTAGGTTGAAGCCAGGTGTGATTTTCGGTATCAGATTAGTCCTCAGCTTTACTCTTCTTAAACACATTTGGTGGTAGTGGTGATATGCTGAGCCAGTGTTTATTCTAGCCACCTTGACATTGGGGGATTTTGAAATGTTTGGGGGAGGGGACAAGGTCCGAGTCTCCACACTTTGGGGGGGGTAATTTCCATTCCCCCCAGCCAACATATAAAAATTTGGAGGAAATTTTAAAACTTGGGGGGGGAGAAATTCCCCCCCCCCTGAGAAGGCCTAGAATAAACACTGTGCTGATCAGCCTTCGAATGTCTGATACACCTTCAGTGGCTACTTAGGTTGTTCTTTCTAATTTACCGACTCATTCTTCCACTTCAGTTTTCAAACAATTTATTATACATCTAAACATTACACTTATCATCTTTCATCTTTTCTACACAATGGATAGGAGGAATAGGAAGAGATGTGCTTGAGAGCCGTAATAAATAATAAATTTCAAATAGTTAACTGGTAAATATCCAGGTTTTATTATAGTCACAGACCTCCTGAGCAATAAGTGATTTCTCCTGGTTCAAGTTTAACTCTGTGGTTTCTCTTTCGTTGGAGACCCGTAAACACTTCTCCTTCTCTTGCATTAACAACTGCTCCAATTCCTCAATTGTTGTCTGTAAGAGTAAAATGACAACATGGCTGTTCATACAAGTTTGATACAAAAATTGGAAAAGGACATCTTAATTAATTTGCTTTACTTAGATCAATACTGCTCATAAAATTATCTGGTAAACTAAAAGTATTACGGTACTCTTAACTTCAGCGGCTTTGCCAGGAATTTTTGGTTGGGGGCAAAAGGGGCTGGCGTGTCAGATTCATTATCCACCCCCACCCCTCCACAAAAAACTTTCTCACTGGATTTGCACGAATCTGGTAGGTGGTCTGGGGCAGGTGGGGAGTTGCCCCCCCCATTTGCCCCCCGTGGCGACGCTAATGTTTAGCTTATCAGCGCTTCATCTAATAGGCCTACATAAAAAAGTCAATTAACTATATTTAACAAATATGTATTAATTGTCTAAAAATTCAAATATTACCAGCAAACTGCACATAAAAATGTATCAATAGTCTTAAAATTCAAATACTGGCAGAAACTGCATAAAGAACCTTGGTTATGATAGTGAATTAATTTTGAATTGTCTTTGTGTTTCAATTAACAGATCTGTTGATTCTGATTGCCTTGTTGTATTTGTCAGTTAGTTCATATAATATTTCATACCATTAGATTCTTTTCTTTATCCTTGGCTTCCTCAGAACCTGAAGCAAAATAAAAAAAAAGTTTCATCATTACTGTACTTCACACTAACATCATCTGTGGAATGATTGCCTGAATTAAGAACAACACACTACAAAATAGTTCTGTAACAATAGAAATAAATCGTGCCTTGTCATCAAAGGTGTGGGAAATGTTTATTGAATTCTAGCAGAAGTGTACTGACTACTGTGGATGTGCTAAAATTGATTCAAAGCATCAAGCATGCTTAATCAATCATGAAACGCCTTTAGGGTCATTATAATACCGGTAATAATGCAGTTAGTTAACATCAGTCAATGGTTGCTTCAGAGTGAAAATCATGGTCAGAATTCATGTGCATGGTAGTTCATCATTCATCATTGAAGTGTTATAGACTGAGTGAACGTCTTTAAAACTTTAAAAAACATTTTGAAATCTTACACTGCCAGAACTTTTAACATCAACACCACTGCTCAGAAAACACAGAAATTCCGATAAAATCAAATGAAGAATTCTCTCTTTCATGAATGTTACAAGCCCTACTTTAATAAGTGACAAGAAAAGAGCAGCAAGAATTATTTGTGGTGATTTATGGCGATGCAGCAGATTGGATGATGTGGTGGATGTTGGTTTGAGTTCATGCCATGTAACTGGAAGTTCACAAATCCTATTTCTGACTCTTATCATAGGGCATTTCCACAAAGTATGGTTTGGAAGGAAGTAAGGTTGAAACAGCAAACGGATTCACTGGCCATCTCAGAAAACTTGGTTATTGAATGCAGAGAGAGTTACTACAGGGATTTTCACACAGGCTTACTTAGCCTCCTAAACCACTTTAAATCGCATTATTATTATTATTATTATTATTATTATTATTATTATTATTATTATTATTATTATTATTATTATTATTATCAGTGCTGAAAGTCCATGAAAAAAGGTGCAGGAACTCTCCTGGAGCAACCCTAACCCTAAGCCATTGACGTCTATTAATATTGTTATTATTATTATTATTATTATTACTATTATTATTATTATTATTATTATTATTATTATTATTATTATTATTATTAAGGAATTTGTTGTAGCAATATGCCTGCTGGCCCTGGTATAGTGTGGAATTATAAGTAATTTGATGGTGTGTTACCTTCTGCAGCTGAATGAAACTTTCTGCAGTTCTCCACGAGCCGGATGTTTTCCATTTCTAACTCTGATACCTTTTCTTTTAGGCAATGAACTTCTTTTGTGCATGCCTGTAGCTGCTCAACAACTTCGTCTTTGACTTCGCATCCAGCCTCTCCGCTCTCACCGGGACCAGGGGCGCCTATTCTGGTCAGGAGTTCTTTAGTGGTCTTTGCATCGCCAATTGGTGTGGCATTTCGTACACCATCCTGTTGTTCCAATTTTGACCGAAGATATTTAATTGCACAGAGCAGGTTGTCGTTATCCTGTTAAGTTTTCAACACAATGCTGTTTGATGTTATCAATGCCTATTTTATTGATGAATAAAGGATATCAGGTCTCAAAGAAGAAGCAAGCAATCGATATTCTGTCTGACAAGCTGGGCTGTACATGTAGATGCATGCAACTTATTCAACAGCGCCTCTGTTGAATACAACTGAAATGACGGGGCAACAAATGATGTCATTAGTCTGCCCAGCTTTATTAAAACTTTTTTGTGCATCAATACAATTGACAATACAAATTTCTACCTTCAGTTATAAATATGTTTTGTCTAAAACATACATTCTCACGCAAAAAACTAGGTTATTGAATGTGGAGAGTTACAACAATGGTGTTCTCACAGGCTTACTTAACCATCCTAAACCACTTAAAATCACATAATTATTATTATTATTAAATGATCGTACATTTACAAGCTTATAATAATTTGCTGTTTAAATTTGAAATATCCTGTAGCCTGCACTGTATTATGAATAACAGCAAACTTATAATTATTTCTATTTACAGGGCCGCCGAGAGAAATTCCGGGTCCTGGGCACTAAGCAGAGTAGTCGCAGGGCCCCTAGAAAGTCTAAAAACTGGTGTAGGATCATTAGCTTACAGTAAAGTAATAACATAAATTGCTATAGAGCTGCCCGAAAGCTTGGCGCAATGCACCAGCTTATTCACGAGCGCTCAATCTGGGTAAAATCCATAGTCAGTAGTCCGTGGTGGTCAAGATTGTAAATCCAAGTAGCCAGTAATAGCTCCCACATACGTTTCTCATATAATATTATATTATGATTGAGGATTTTGATATTAAAGATGCAGCTAATGCATCTTTTTAGAACATAAAATATCATGACGATACGTTTTCTGATGTTGGTTTATAATACCTGTTGAAGTTCATCCATTTTCCTCTTGAGCACTTTAACTTCTTGTTCTGCCAGTTCCATTTGAAGTCGAATTTCATTTTCTCGTTCTGTTAGGGGTTCGTTGTCTACGTCCCCGGTTTTCCCTTTCATGTATCTTCCACTCTTGGCTGAACTAAGCTTGCGAAGTTGAAGACTCATACTTTCCGTTTCCTCTTCCATTTCCAGCAGCTTCTTCCTCATCGTGACATTCTCTTCCTCGGAGAATTTCAGCTGTTCCTTCAGGTCATTCTCTCGTTCGAGGCTGTCCTTGAGGTCTTTCGTCAGCTGAGCCACTGCAACGTCGTTCTCCGCTGGGCCGATTTTTTGAATGCCCGGCTGAAGAAAATTTGTGCAGAAATTTCTATTGTGATTACAAAAGTTTCACAAAATTTAGGATTTTATCTGTAAAAACGATATATTTTAAAAATGCAAATGGATATTCAGATATCACTTATTAAGATGTACTGCCGAAGCTGTACATAGAGATTTTGTTGGCAATAGGTACACTTTGTGCAATTTGTATAACAATTAATGCTATCACAAAAGCAGTAACATGTAAATTATAAAGACTATTTTCTATTAATTTTCATACACGGCTTGCGCGGAGCTTGCTAAACTTTTAAGGTTAAAGTATCCTAAACCTTGGAAAATCGAACACTTCCTGAGGCCCAGTGGCGTAGTTATGGGGCAAGCGCCCCCGGGCGCCGAGGATGAGGGACGCCAAAATGGGGATGAGGTCTTTTTCCTTTTTTGCTCGTCTGCCTTTTTTAGAAATTAGGGGCGCAATATTCGAAACAAGTGACTTTCTATGTCCCATTAAACAGGCGAGGACTCTCTGCTCGTCCGACTTTTTTGGAGTTAAGGGCGCAATGTGTACCCTGTACTTCGCTCCGGGCGCCTCCAGCCCTCGCCACATTCCACTGTTGAGGCTCTAGTTCTGGCTATGCCGCGGAGTCTATGCAATACGCGTAACTTAACGTCGTCCACTTTAATTTAGCATTTGGATCGGATTTAATTAATCCAGGTACAGTAGGTGTACTGTAGTCATCTGTACCGGCGTTTGTATGACGGCAGGGAATAGGCCTACAGTATATGCTTTAGAAACAGAAATCGTCAATTTATGTCGTCTATCGACACACAGTATTTATTCTAGCCACTTTTACATTGGGGGGTTGAAATGTTGGGGGGAACAAGGTCTGAGTCTCCACACTTTTGGAGGGGAAATTTCCATCCCCCCAGCCAAAATAAAAAAATGGGGATATTAAAACTTTGGGGGGATATTCCCCAGAGAAGGCCTAGAATAAACACTGATCGACACACATGGCCTGTAACACTGTAATAATGTCAAATCCATTCTTAGTATTAAAAAGCTTCAAATTGGCCTATATTGCAAACTCTTATTATTTGCGCAACTTTGAAATTCCTAGAATTTCTTGTTTGACATAAATTGACTCGTTAGAAACAGGCACCACGTGGGGCTGATTGCACTGACAGCAGCTAGGAGCCTAGGCCTGTGCTGCAGTGTGCTTTGCGCGCGCACGCACGCACACACACACACACACACGTGCATATTGCATAGAAACAGTCACTTAAGGCAGTTTGCAGAGTACAAGGAGGGAACTGCCTCTGCTCTGAGTAAAAGCGAAGATAAGTGCGTAATAATGAAATGTTCGACCTAATTTCTGTTATAAGCAACAACATATTCGCTAAGTTCCTGAGCAGGGGCGTCAGTGGGGAGGGGGGGTGGAGGGCAGGGGACGTGGTCCGCCAAGGAAATAAAGAAATAATGTTTTATGTATTAAATAAATATATATGAGAAATGTGCGAAAAACGCAAAAAATGCCAAAAATATCAAAAATTTGCCAAAATCGGCCCAAAAATTTGCCAAAAAATTATCTCGTCCCGAAGAAAAGTGTAAAATGACGCTACTGTTTCTGAGTGATGATGATGTTACAGTAACAAGTCAGAATTCATCTGTAGGCCTATTATTTACAGTACTCCGAAAAACTGTCATTCCATAGTTCACTTGCATGCATTATTAAAAATCCTATTCAACTATCTAAGAATAATCGCAAATGTTTAGGCCCTATATTATAATTATCTTATATTCAGTATAATAACACAAAGAGCCTATCCCATCGAGGCAATCTCAACGATGCCAAATAGGATACTCTCAGGACAATCCCCGGCCGCAGACTCCGTCTAATTTGAAATGCAAACAAATTTACAACTAAGTTTCCTGTCGCAATTCTAAACCATATAATTAATTCTGAAAACCTAATCGACTTAATGGAATTAATAGCACAGAATCCTGAGGCGCATTCAATTTTGCGGATTAAATTCATTACTGGTGAAAAGTCGCATAGCCAGAGTCAGGGACGTAGCTAAGCATGGGCTTGGGGGCTCAAGCCCCCAAGCCTGAAGCTAGCGCCCCCAAATGAATTCAAGTCCAATTGGCGTTGCAGGCTCAAAAGGAAGGGAGGGAGTGAATCTTGGACCTCAGCCCCCCCTGAAACCTAAAATCCTGGCTACATCCCTGGCCAGAATTCCAGAATAGGGAGGGGAGGGAAGTTCGGGGAACCATCACTTATAAGGCCGAACTTGGTCTGATCCGACTAGGGATTTTGGGGAAGTTCGCGAGTTTCCCTATTGGGTCTGAGCAGAGTCGTGGATGCAAACACTTCTGACGAATATTAGCGTGAAACCGTGAGCTCTCGTATAGGCATTTAGGCAGGGGCGGCGCTAGGGGGGTGGGTCCGCGGGTCCAGACCCACCCAGCCTCGGGCAGGGGCACCCAAGCAAATCGTGCAAATGCGCAGAGAAATTTTGATTGGGGTGGTGGTGGTGGTGGTGAGGGCAGTGGCGTAGCGTGACTTTTGGGGGCCCGGGGGGCATCTTTGTCATGGGGGCCCCAAAGTTTCAAAGTTTCGGGCTGACAAAAAAAAAAAAAAAAAAGGCCATCACCTCCTTTTTACCCTGACGAAAAAAAAAAAAAAAAAAAAAAAAAAAAAAAGGTCGTCAGCACGTTCACTTCTATGGTTAGCGTTAAGAAGTTAGGGTTAACCCTAACCTAACCCTAGGTGGGGGCCCGCCAGTGGCCAGGGGCAACAAAGTGCCCCCGCCCCCGCCCCACGTTACGCCACTGGGTGAGGGGTAGTCTGAACCAGGTCCTGGCTGTGTAGATTGCATTAGACCCACCGAGTCAACAAAACCCAGCGCCGCCCCTGCATATAGGTCTACTGTACTTTTAAGATCACACAAGATTTGCAACGGCGCAGGCAAATGCTGTAAAATCAACTGAGTTTATTGGTTCTATAAACAATCATACCGTCCACTTCGAAAAATTCCCCATCTGTTCTGCACATATCCCTCGACTGATGGTCCCTGTCTGGCTGTGGCGGTTCCAGAAATTCTTGGTTGGGGATGAAAAAGAATTATTGGAAGTTGGTGGTGGGATGCAAACTTGCAAAGTGAAGCAGAAAACAAGGAAAAGAGAGAAAAAGGTAATTGTTAGTCCTTTGCCCACTAAATGCTAAATTAATAAACCTTGCAAAAAGAGGCCGACAAGCAAAAAAGGCCATTCGCAGTATTTTCACTAAATTTATTAAAAACTCACCGGAAAATAGGTTGACTAGCAAAAAAGGTCATCCTGAACCCCGGTGGGGGATGCATCCTCTGTCATCAAACATGGTGGAACCGCCACTGCTGCCCTGGCCCCACCCGTGCCCATCGTGGTTACGCTGGTGTTGGTGATTGTAGAAAGTCATACACTCACGTGACAGAATTAACATAACTTGTAGTTGAAAAAATTCACTAGACCGTCTTACTTCATAGGCATAAATTACATGTAAAGCGTGTAACGTAAAGGCTAGCGGCTCACGATTAAGCAGCGCTGCATATTTGACTATTTGCAAACAGTGGCGTCGCTAGGGTTGGTGTCACCCAGTGCGGTAAAATCGTGGTGTCACCCATTTAGACTTGGGACCTCTTCTAAATCTTTCTTATTTTCCCTTCTCAAATAAATACCGTGACAAGCAAAAAAAGGTCATCCTTGTTTGGTGCTTGTTTGGTGTCACCCCCTAGATGGTGTCACCCGGTGCGGTCCGCACCCCCGCACCCCCTCTCGACGCCACTGTTTGCAAACAGTTTCAAGTGACGAGAAGTTTTCGACAGTTTCAAGTGACGAGAAGTTTTCGGGACTTAAAAGGGACTGTCCATTATTTATGTCAACAATTTTTGGGCAATTTTTAACTCCCTCCCCTTGTCAACAACTGTCAACTTTCAGTGACCCCCCTATAATCATGTCAAAAACTGTTGACCCCCTCCAACTAAGATCAGTGACGGGCAGTGGCGGCTTCCCAGGGGGTCCGGGGGCTAAAAATGTAACGGTTTAACAGGCGAGGACATTTTTTGCTTGTCATGAAAAAATAGACGTGATAACGTTTCTTTGCTTGTCAAGATTTTTCCAAAGTTAGTCATGGTCAAAACCAAAACCCCCTTCCGAAAATCCTGGCTACGCCACTGTTTGGTATGGCAGGTGGCGACATATGGATGCGAATCCTGGACGCTAAGAAGAGAAGAAAAACACATACAAGCTTTTGAGAACAAGTGCATAGGAAAACTGCTACGCCTAGCATTGAAAAACTGCGAACAAATGAGCAATTCTATTACATGGTCAAACAGAAAAAGGAACTACCGAATCACATAAAAACAAGGAAACTGAGTTACTTTGGGCACGTGATGAGACAACCACAAGATGCCATCGAGGGCAGTGTGGTCACAGGACTTGTAGAAGAAAAGAGAAGCCGGGGACGACCGCCGAGGATATGCTGGATGGACAACATATCACGACGTGGACTGGTCTTTCTGGAGACCGTCTCTACTGCGCTCCGCGTAAGACAGATCGCGATGGAGAACATTGACCCGTTCTTGTAGCCAGTCGTCACAAAGCGACGAGGACGCATTGACTTGATTTGACTAATACTCGGGGCTGTGGAGAGGGGAAAGAGGAGTGATTTTTCCCCTGGTCCTAGAAACACGAAGGGGCCGGGCCTTGTTACGGCTCGATCTCTGTGGACCTGCAAATGCTCTGTTAATGCTGTGCACGGGAGGCATTAAACGTGACCCTCCTCTCTCTAAAAAAAAACTTTTCACAAATGGAGCTATTGAACATATATTGTATTCACAGTTGCTTTCAACGAGGCGATACAAGCACTTCTGCGAAACAAAATTTACGATATTCGCTGCACACTACTTTGCTAAACTGAAATTACTAAATCAACGTCAATTTCCTACGACCTTCCTACGAAACAAGCAAATCAAAGTAAGCGTTTTAAAAAGGAGGAGTCATTCCAGAACCTTCGCCGACCAATAGATAGTCCTCGGCGAACGATGGACCCAACGACCGGCGGCAGCCGCGAGAATGTCCCAGAA
The DNA here is from genome assembly GCA_018105865.1 of Metaphire vulgaris. Classification (NCBI taxonomy): domain Eukaryota; kingdom Metazoa; phylum Annelida; class Clitellata; order Crassiclitellata; family Megascolecidae; genus Metaphire; species Metaphire vulgaris. Next base: position 11,131,908 of record CM030839.1, on the reverse strand, counting down.
ACACACTAAGCATAGCACGGCATTAGTGACTACTGCCGTTTTAAAAGTAATCATAAATTTAGTTAATAGAAAGAATTTAGACTATGGGTCTACAATATCGTGTCAAGTAGGCCCTATACTGTATGGATAGGAGCAATGAAAATGAGCAGAATCAGCACAAACTCAAGATTTTGGAGGAACAGTATACCCGGAAAAGAAAAGCGTCAGCAGTTAGGCCTACTAACAAGGTGGCATATTGCAAATTTTGAAGGCAGGTTGCTAAAAATATATAGCCTACAACAGAACAGTAAATGTTTCTACAAATATTGTAATAGAAAATTGAGACGAAATGACACAGTCCTCTCTGAACAACTCAGGATGTGCAATAACAGAGAATGTAGAAACTGCACAGCTTCTAAATAACGTTTTGTTCGATATTTACAGAAGAAAATACAAATACTGTGCCAGAAGCCAAAATTGTGCTCCATGGAAACGAAGAAGAAATGACGACAGATAAGCCTATAGTGTGTGTACACGAAACTGATTTATCGAGGTTTTGACCAATGCAAAGACCAGCGCCCCACAGGCCCCACTCTCTGCACGCTACTGAATTCATCTCACTGTTTTCCATCCACAGGTGTAGGCCTATCTCTTACCGTTTATGAATGGATTTGGTGTACAATCGAACGATAGATTCGATATCTCCGAATATTAGAACAGGTTGCACGAAAGTATATATTTTAATTTCATATTATTATTATTATTATTATTTCTAGACAATTTCTCCAGCGCAGTAAACAAGGCTAAGGCCTACGACAAAAGCGCTTTGACATAAATTCTATCAATAAAATCCGATATTAAATAAGTGTGTTTTTAAGTTCCTAAGAAAGGATTCCGCAGAGACAGCTTCCAACACAACATCAGGTAACGAATTCCAAAGTAACGGATTCCCTTTGGAGAATGACCTTTCTCCAAACTTGGAGGTCTTTGACGGAGGAGGGACAAGCAGTAGGACTCGACGACTCGACCGAAGCTTCATTCTCGACTCATTTGACGTCGTTCGCTGCACCAGCGCACTCAGATATTCTGGGCAGTGTGGGTCATAAAGGGCTCGGAAAGTGAGCCAACAACGCTTGAAAACAATACGCTGTTGAACGCGTAACCAGTGGAGGCGATCTCTCAGAAGTGGCGTGATGTGGTCATTCCAGCGACAACCGAAGACCACTCGTGCAGCCAGATTCAGTACGGACTGAAGTCGATTTAGCTTGTTTTCCGGTAGGCCTAGCAAGACACTGTTACAGTAGTCCATTCTTGACAAGACGAAGGCCCGTACAAGCTGAACGGCTGCACTCACCGTTAGGTAGCGCCGAACCAGCTTGACCCTCCGTATCTGGTAATGACAGCATCGGATAACGTTATTGGTGTGTGCATCAAACGATAGTGTTTCGTCCAAAAGCACACCTAAGAGACGCACACTCGCCACAGGAACAATAGTGGCATCACCCACGGTGAAAGGGACTCGACTCAACAACTTCCTTCTTCCTGGAGTGCTGATCCAGAGGAATTCCGTCTTGTCCGGATTCAATGCCAGACGATTTTCTTCTGTCCATCTGATGATTGCAGATATGCAATTTGTGAAGGACATCCGAAGTCGCTCTGTATCCGACGGCATGCACGAGGAATAAATTTGCCCATCGTCAGCATAGGAGTGCGATGACAAGCCAAAAGCCTTGACGATTGAGCTAATGTCCGCAACGTATAAGATGAAAAGTAAACAACCCAGGACTGATCCTTGCGGAACTCCATGGTGGACTTGGCTCTTCTGGGACATTAGACCATTACACCATACAGCTTGTGTTCTTCCGATGAGGTAGCTCCTCATCCACTGAAGTGACTGGCCTGCCAGTCCATACGATGTTTCAAGCCGACGAATGAGAATCTGATGATCGACTGTGTCAAAAGCAGCCGAGAGATCGAGCAGGCAGAGAAGTGCAACTCGCCCATTTGCAGTCGCATCCACCAGGTCACTGAATATTTTCAGAATGGCTGTTTCAGTGGAGTGTCCACGACGATAGGCTGATTGTTGTTGCGGCATCAGTCCATTCACACTCAGAAAACTGACCATCCGCTTGTTGACAATCCTCTCTAGTAGCTTGGCTAGAAAAGGAGGTTGGAGACCGGTCTATAATTGGAGACATCAGACTGGTCAAGTCCCGACCGTTTCAGATGCGGAGTAACGATCGCATGCTTCCAAGTTGTTGGAAATTCTCCTGATTCCAGAGAGACAGCCATAAGCGTCGTCAAGAATGGCGCCAGTACATCAATGGACTCCTTCAAGAGCCACTTCATAGGCAGCGGATCAGAGGCACACTGCTTATTCGGTGACGAACGCACGGAGACAATTACTTCTTCCAGCGTCGGGTTGGAGAAAGCAGTGAGACGCGGACCGTTATAGTTAGAGAAAGATGCCGATCCCGCACTCGCAGTCTTTTCTCGTATTCCTCTGATCTTGTCATCAATGTAGCGGTGATAATCCTCAGCACTGAATTCAGGGCATAGAGCTGAGCCCTCTCTACTCTCACCGAGGAGCGAATTGAGAGCCTTCCAAGTTTCCCTCGTATCGTCATGTGCCGACTGCATCAACCCCTTCCAGTATCTCCGGCCTTTTTGTTTCACCAGGCACCTTCTTGATTTAAGAGTGGAGGTCAGAGATTTTCGCGCTTCATCTTCCATAGCAGTACCTTTGGATCTTCTATAAGCCCGCTCTGCACGCCGCACTGTTCTGCGCGCCTGTCTGCACTCCTCATCATAGAACTCCTCATCATATTAATCTGCATGAAATATTATATTGAGCATATTTTCTTTTCAGGGCACTAAACTATATTTAAACTCGTGGCTCGATTCCTCTTCGGCTTCAAAGTACTTTCATTTCGAGGATACGCCCTTGGTTTTTTAGTTTTCGCCGACTCTTCCACGGATTCGTTTCCTCTGTTCGTCTTATGGCCTTTCCAACTGTTTATTCCCGTTGAGTTAATGGATCAAACCCGTCTTTCGCAACGGCATCGCGGTCCTTTCTACCGGAGACTCGCTCATCTGCTCCATTGCCGTGCGTCTATTTCATTGCACGCCATCCCAGACCCCTTCTGCACTCACGTCTTCTCTCAGATCACATATCCTTTGCCAAAACAAGTTTCGAACATTGTGCTCTATCTATCTATCTATCTATCTATCTATCTATCTATCTATCTATCTATCTATCTATCTATCTATCTATCTATCATCTATCATCTATCATCTATCATCTAGGTCTATCATCTAGGTCTATCATCTACAGTATTTATCAATCTCTCCGAGATGTTTGAATTGTCTGTGGATAATCATGTACTGTAATGCAAGGAAATTTAACGGAAATCGGCTGATGACGTAGCCTAAGTCTGTGGCCTGTTGAACCGAAAGACGTTGCAAAACTGCTGATGCGCGCTTTTCCATATAATCAGTCGCGATGATGATGATGATGATGATGTTGATGAGCATGATGATTATGATGATGATGATGATTATGATGATGAGTTCTCTGTCTTAGGGCAGGTCTGACAGGTTTTTGCCACCCGAGGATTAGATAGGTGAGGCGATTTTCAGTTAATTTCCTTACAGTTGGGGCGAACAACGTGAACAAGATTGGAGGGCAGTGGGCTGTGGTCAGACTTGAACCCATTACCCTCCGATTGGTTGGCAAGAGTCCTACCACTGTCCCCCCGCAAATGTACGAACTCAGAATCTGCGAAAATCACGAAATACGCGCGCGAGAGGAAACAGGCGTCGTGTAATAGAAGGATTGAAAGCCAGGGGATGCCCATTCAACCCCAAAATATCTAACTGCGTTTAGAAATTCATAGCATTGCGTGATACGGAGAATAATAATAATTATCGCATATAATTGTCGACAATTACTTTTTTAATGAGAAAACTATAATAGTAGTTTTAAGCTATTCTAACTTAATTAGGCCTACTAAAAACAGACTCATGCACTTTTTAAGTGTGAAATTTAAAAGACACGTTAAGACCAAACTTGTATAGCGCATGCATCAGTAAAATTTATATCAGGGGTCAAGAACGGGCATCCAAAAATATTGTCGTGCGACGCCCCACTGGGAGGAAAATAGGCCTACGCCAAATACGACGATGCTGGGTCCCCTACCTTAATGACGTCTTGTCTTGTCTCGAACCTCAGCTGGTCTCTGAGTTTACCCATCTGTTAAAAGCAACAGACACCATTTCTTTATACTTGTATAATATAGCACTGGGTTTTCTGTGTTATTCTATATGAACAATAATTAACATGGCATCATTGACGTAGTCCCTGGGGCCGCGGCCCCCATTTCTGGATGAGATCGGTCGTGACATTTGCGCAACATTTTTCGGGCGGAAGGTAACGGTTCATCCATATAGTACGTACGCAAGAAAGTCATATTTTTCACCCCTCCCCCCGTTGTACATAGCGTACGTAGCAGTGGCGGCTCTAGGATTTGGCAAGTGGGGGGGCCGTTGGGGGGGCAACTTCTAATCATGGGGCCAACCATTAGTTGTTTAATGTATGTAGCATTAAGTATAGGGTCCCAACTGGGGGCCACTGGGGGGGCCAGGCTCTCAATAGGGGGGGCACGGGCCCCCCTGGCCCCCCCGGTGGAGCCGCCACTGGTACGTAGGAAGGATCTCCAAAATCCAACCCCCTCTCCCTCAGTGCGTACGCACTATATGGATGGATCATGGACCCTAGGCAAGATGATTGGTACAGAATCGATGTGTCAAGAACTCCTTGACGTCTTAATGGTCTTTAGTCTTTTTTGCTCGAAAATGTCGATTTGCCCCCACATTCCCGGATCCCGGAGTCCTGGCTACGCCACTGCATATAATTGTCATATTCATGTATAGAATGTGCATTGCTGCTGAAAAAACAGCATCTAGGTTCTAGTAAATCTTTAAGACCATGAAAGTTGAATGCGATTAATTACGGAGATGCAGAAACTAAGTCATCACGTTGTCGCTGTCAGCCTTTTGGTGCGGAAGATGGCGGAGTGAGTTAAGCGCGCTTGAGCGATAGGCAGACGGAGCGAGGTTCAATCCTCGTTAGCGCCCCTAGTGGCTTTCACACGGAGGCAGAAATGCCTCCTAAGCCAATTTATATATCACGCTATGGTTAAGGTTAATCAACTGGCGGTGATTAAGTGATTACGACGATGACAATGGCGTCGATGATGATGATGATGATGATGATGATGATGATGATGATGATGATGATGATGATAACGAATAGACTCTTATAGGCAATGCGGCATATTCTATATTTAGAACTGTAGTCTGGCTTTAGATTGCGAATCAGCAGCAACCAATGACCCCATCTCGATGCCATAGTAACTCTAATTTCTTCTCTCTCTCTCTCTCTCTCTCTCTCTCTCTCTCTCTCTCTCTCTCTCTCTCTCACACACACACACACACACACACGCGCGAACGAAATCAGGCAGAAAGCATCAACAGGTGAAATAACAAATCTTGTAAAGGTAAGAGGATTTCTTGGTCGTCAGGTGATCCATCTAGGCAGATCCAGATGTCTGCCGGACGCCATCTGCAGGTGCGTGTGATACAGATAGCCACGTGCGAAACGCTTAGCGATAAGCGCAGGTAGTAGGCTAAGCATCCTCGTCGCAGGTTTTATGTTCTCTGCAGTCTGCATCGTTCCATCGAAGTGTTTTGGGAAACTCACTAAACCATTGGCTTTATACTGTAGGCCTAATACCTGCTGCTCAGTAGGTCATGCAGTCAAATCAGAACAGATAATCTACAGTCGGATTTCACTGTAAAACAGGGCCGATGCTAAGCTGTAAGGATTATTTATAGGATTATCAATTTGGGGAGGGTGGGTAAATTCTGGGGGTCCCCTGCCAAAAAGTCTGACAAGCAAAAGAAAAGGTCATCGCAAACCTGAAATTGGGTGTGTGTGGAGGTGTCGGTCTCAAATTGGGGGGGGGGTGTTGGGGGTGTTAGGAGGTGTCAAAATATCCCTGTAACCTGTGCTTCCCCCCGCATAATAATTATTCGGGCGTCCAAGAACGGAGGATGTGCGAGATGCAGCGTAAATACACACAAAATGATTCTTTAGATAGGTCTCTGTGACCGTTTGCGGACTTTACGGATGCCATGACGTAGGCCTACACTATAGTGCAATTTCCAACAATGATCCACAAAAGCCATTGAAGTATTACAGAATCTGTTGTGAAACTTACATGTAAGCCGAATTTGATCCTTTAACGAGAAAGACCGACTGCAAGCCTCGTCCCATAACTATTCAACTTCAATGCATCATTCGGCCTGCATTGCAACACAATAGCGCATTCGTTTGTTGATATAGCGCAATAATTATTGTTATACTCGCCTCGTGTTTCATGCTGTCGAGCTGATTCTGCAGACAGAGTCGTTTGTTGTCGGCTTCGTTGACGCTGTTCTTCGCCCGGTCGAGTTCCTCCTGGTGCTTAAGACGCCGGTCCTCCGCCCTTTCCACCTCGGCGTGGAGTCGCACGGCCGACTCCTTGGCCAGGCGAAGGTCCTCTTCGAGCACCCGGATGCGACGTTTGTCGTCGGACGTCTGGAAACAGCTCTCGTAGTGGCGCAGTTTGTCTTCGTACTGGGTCCTGTCCGACTCCAGCTGTTCGATGCGTCGGTCGGACTTTCGCAGTTTGAACTGCAGTATTCGACAGTTCTTGGCCGTGTTCTCCAGTTCCTTCTGGAGTTCGCGAAATTCGATCGTCTCCTCCTCGCGAAACTGGTCGTGCATCTCTTCCATCTCCAGCTGGAGATCTCTGACCTCCTGCCGGAGATCCTCGTTCTCGCCGACCACTTCCGTGTAGCGGTTCTCGTACTCCTCCAGGCGACGCTTCAGTTCCGCGATCTCGTTCTCCTCGGCCGCCAGCGACGCCCGCTCGCTTTCCGGCAGCTGGAGCTTGTCGAGCAGCCTCGACTTTTCCGACTTCAGCCGCTGCGTCTCCATCTCGAGGCTTCCGATGGCGCCGCTGTAGTGATCCTTCATGATCTCGTAGTCGCTTTTCTTCGCCGCCAGGAGGTCGACCAGTGCGCCCTTCTCGCGCTCCTGTCTGTCCAACTGCTCCTGCAGCAGACAGACCTTTTCCCGCAGGCTCTCCATCACCATCCGAGTGCCCTCCATCATGGCGTCCGAACGGTAGTCGAACGCGTTCATGCTTCGCGGTCCGAAGTCGTCTTCGAGGCTGATGACCCGCGATCGCCGGCGCCTCCTTCCCTCCCCCGGATGCTGCTGCTGCTGCTGGACGTTGCAGATGCTGTTGATGTCGTACGAACTGTCCGGCTGATTTCTAAACTGAACCGAATCTCCGGCAGCGGTGGGGGCGCATGGCTGACCGTCGTTGCCTTCGCCAGGTACGTGGTGAAACAGCGAAGTTACCTTTCTTCTGGGTGGTTCGTCCGGCGACAAATCCGACTCACCTGAGCGTCGCTCTGCTGACGACGACTCTTGTCTAACGGCGCCTGACCCTGGCTTATCTCTTCCCCCTCCTCCTCCTCCTCCTTCGTCTCTTAGATAATAGAGATTCTCTTCGTCGGCCTTTCCTCCTCCTCCACCTCCTCCACCACCTCCTCCTATTCCGTCGCCGACGTCGTTGTAACAGATTCTCGAGTCGTTGGCGTCCACGTACTGATAACCGGGTGCTGATAACAGAGCACGCTGTTGTTGTTGGCAGCTGTTGTTGGCGAGCGTCTCGCAAGAGGGCGCAACACTTTCGAACGCTAGACGAACGCCGGCGTCTTCCGGTCCTACGGGCGATCCCGGAGGAGGGGCAGGGGAAGACGGGCACGACTTCGACGACTCTACGCCGCTTCGATCCGAGGAGGTAGTTAATCCAGTCGCACGATCGCCGTGCTGTCGACTGTCCGCCGAAGAAGAAAGGTCTCCAGAAATCGCAGGATCTTGCAACAACTGGAACTGCGTTATAGGCGCTGTTGCGCCAGACGCAAAAGCACCGGCAGTCCTGTCGACTTCGGCAGATTGAGGTTGCCGACCGCCTGATAACACCCTCTCCCCCGCAGCAACAGCAGCAGCAGCATCCGCTGCAGCAGCTGCAGCAGCAGCAGCAGCAGCCTGCGCCGGCGATTCGTCTCCGTGACGTTCGCCGTAAGAATTTCTCGACTCCTTGGCTCCGACGGGCGCCGACCACTCCTCCGCATTTACAGGAGAAACGGGGCTCAATAGGTTTATTCGCAGGCTCTGTACGTAAGAACTTCCACCACTCGGCGGCTCAGCAGCTTCGTGCGCTATTTTGGTATCAGCATCCATCGGCTGACCCTGACTGCTGCTGCTGCTGGTGTTGCTCTCACAGTTGCCGTTCAACGCTTCTCTCTCGTCGACCAGGCTCTGAGGCCGGCTTTTAGCATCTGCAGCAACAGCAGCAGCAGCAGCGCTGTATTGTGTACACTCGTGTGCGCTCTCCGTTCCAGAATCTCTTGCCGCCGGCGGCGATTCGGGCTCGTTGCCGTTGCTCTGATGGTCTAGAGTGGCGCCACGACCCTCAGAACCGACCGTCCATGACTGATCCTGCTGCTCCCCGTTGCTTATAGGCGAAGAGGCCGATGCGCCGTCGGTCGCCTCCGTACGATTAATGCCCAACTCGATTTCCGTTTTCTTATCCGTCTTATCTGTGCCAAGGTCTCCTGCCTCCCCGCCCACGGCATCACGACCCCCTCCTCGCGGACTGGCCTCATCCCCGACAGGGGCCACGTCTCCGTCCAACACTTTCGCAACCTCCTCCTCCTCCTCCTCCTCTCCTCCTTCTTCTTCTTCTCCTCAGATGACGGAGAAAATGGCGACGGGGAGGGACATATTTGACTGATTTCGAGAGAAGGGTTCGTTCCACGCGTCGAACCACCGCGTTCGTCGTTCGCATCTCGAACAGACGATCGTTCTGGTTCATTTGTAGAAGGTGGTGGTTGCTGTTGTTGTTCAGCCGGAGGACGAAATGGCGGCTCACGTTGTCCTCCGTTCACAGGTGGTGGTCGTGAGGCACCCGGTGTGGGCGGCGGCGGCGGCGGCGGCGGCGCGACTGACCCTGACGAAATGGCGTTGACGTCTTCGTTCGTCGTCGTCGTTCCTTCGTTCCGAAATCCGCCGTCGACCGTCTTCTCCACCGAGACGCTTCTGCTCCGGTCGTCGGTCGTCGGAGTGCGTCTACCGCCTCCCCCTCCCCCTCCCCAGCCGATTCCATCGGACCCTCTCCTGCTGCCAAGACCCACGAAATCTCCCGTTTGGCATTCTGGAGGAGGGGTCTTGAGATTTCTCCTGATGAGTATCTTGTCTCCGGCGGCGGCGGCGGCGACCACTTCCGGACTGCTGGCCCCGCCGTCCGACGCGTAGTCGGATGTTACCTGCGAGTCTTCCATCCCCGCGCCGTCCGTGTGTTCCACCTTCGTCTTGAAGCAGTTCTTGCACAGGGTCTTTCGCCACGCCTGTGGTTCGAATCTGGAACACTGGACTTTTTTCTTCTGCGAACTCATATCTTTTCTTTTGCCGATTAGGACAGCTATAGTGCTGACTGCAAAACTTAACTTCGAAAAATACCTGATTTGGCTGAATGCACACGCGTACTATATGCCGTCTCAGACTCTGCAGGGTCTATTTAAAAATGATGAACAGGCGAAACCAACTTTTGGATGCTGAACGATGACGCTGACTATTAGGCCCACTGTGAAGATGTGTGCGTCGTTTATAAAATTAATGTAACAACTTCAATCTTACCGGAATTACTGCGATCAGTTGTTTTAAGACCATTTAGCCGTTCGAAGCCTCTCTCGTGTTCTCTTCTTTCCGTTTCCGAAACTCCTAAAACAACCTGCCGGTTCCTGAAACGAATCGAAAGTCCACGGCCCCGTGCGTCTTTAGCATCGTTCGACGGTGTGTTCCTTCCAGACAGCGTCCGCCGCATCCCTTGCCTTCCGCCGTCGGCAGCCGGTCGATTCACCGCCAGTAGTATGCCCTCCCCTCTCTCTCTCTCTCTCTCTCTCTCTCTCTCTCTCTCTCTCTCTCCTCAGAGATAAGTCGACCAATGCCGGAGCAGCTGAGACGCCGGCGGTCGTGTATTGCGCCAGAAACACCGGTTATTTTCGTCTCGGCCATGCAGTTGTAACGATGCGCAATGGCCGGACGATGGTTTTCGTACTACGCTAACTTTATACTTCCTGCGCCGAGCGGAAATACGGCGCTATATCATAGCGCAGCGGCGTATGACTGGTTCGCTTATTACGCCGGAAGAACGATAGATCGGGTTAACCAGTAATCAGTCATCGCATGAAATAACAGTATTATAACACTGAACACGTGTATTTTGATGCGGCTTACAGTTTATCCGATCTTCAACAGAACATCTTGCGCAGTTTTTTTTTACCTAGACTCCAGGCCTTGGGGGGATTGATTGACTTGGCTGGAGGGGAAAGGCACAGTTAAATGCAAAAAAGTGCTGCGATTTTTTTAGGGGGATTTTGAGGTTTTTGGGCGCGGGAAATCTCCCTCCTAACAGGCCTGATCTTGCGCTTTCTACCCGTTAGTTGACATAGCAGTCACGAACTTTGAGTATAATGTAGGCCTATCAGGATTTTACTAAAATGTCGTAGGCCTAACCGCAGTTGGTGTATTTGGGGTCGTTCACAAAGTACGTCACACTTGAGGGGATGGGTCTAAGAAAGTGCGACATTCTGTGACAGGGAAGGGCAAGGACCAGCGTGACGTCATTTTTTCTGTATAAATAAAACTTTAAATACCTGATAGGAGGTGTAGTAAAAGACGGTTTTAGAAGCACACTAACGCGTTTTTGTCCGAGATACAGTGTACATAAAATTTTAGGTCTCGCTTATATTCGCTATCATCGTCGGAAGTTGAAATATCTGCCTTGCTGCTGAAAATTGAACGAGAAACTCGAATATATTGAATAGAAAACCTGCGTGATGTAATTTATGGACGACGCTTTAAGAGTGGTCCGAGATTTGTGACGTACTTTTAGGGGGTCCGAGATTTGTGACAGGGGTCAAAAATGGCCAAAATAGCGTGAGTACTTTATGCACCACCCCTTTAGGAGTGGCCAACCGACGCAAAGGCAGGGCTATTTCTAGGATTGTGAATTTGGGAGAGGGGTGTCGGGAAAATCTGGGGTGTGTGGTTATTTTTCAGGATTGTAGGGTTGTGAATTTGGGGGTGTCGGAAAAATCTGGGGGTGTCGGATTTTGAAAGTCTCTGCCAAAAAATCTGACAAGCAAAAAATGGTTGGTGGATATTGGATAAAAGTTTTGGAGGCGTCCTTCTTTATTTGGGGGAGGGGTGTCAGGACTGATTAATGTGCATTTTATACTTGCCATTGTGACATTCCCAAATTTTGGGGTTTCGACCTCAAATTGGGGGTAGGGGGTGGCGGGGGTTGTTAGGGGGTGTAATAAAAACCCTGCGCAAAGGTGATCAGTTCCTCAGCTCTGCTCTTGTTTTCGGATGAAATTAGTAAAGTGAGCAAAAATGACAGTTATGGCAAATTCAACAAATAGAAATTGGAATGGAGGGCTGTATCAGTGACAATGCATGTTATCAACACAGAAGAAATCATACTAAACCACATCTAGATGTTAGCCTATTACTATTAAATAAAAATAAGCAGTTTACTTGATGTGATGCTGAGAATTTAATTTCTGACAGTAAAGCAGCAAATTAACGATTGTCTCAATTTTAGTGAATGTTCTTTGCAAGTTCATAGGAGTGTGAGTTTACATGTCTAATGTCACTCATAAGATAGGGGCTGTCCATTAATTACGTCAACAATTTAGGGGAGGGGTTTGAAAAAGTTTGAAAGTTGTTGACAGGGGAGGGGGGGCCAAGAGAAGTTGACGTCAACAATTTCACTTTTTTACAAATAATCAAAAAATAGGAAATTTCATGGAATACTACTTATTACAATGGAAAAAAGCATGGCAAAAAGGTCATCACCACCACATTTTGACATTCGATGAGCAAAAATGGGGAAAATGGTCATTACCACAAAAAATAATAACCTTGTTATTGGGACCTGTCATTGATCTGGGGGGATCAAAAGTTTTTGACGTAATTATGGGGGAGGGGTAACTGAAAGTTGACAGTTGTTGACAAGGGGGAGGGGGTCAAAAATGCCCAAAATTGTTGACATAATTAATGGACAGCCCCATATACAGAAATTCTTCATGCCCCCATTGACTCAATTTGAATGCTGTTCCTAAATGCAAAGAACTTGAACATCCGATTACGCTTAACCACGACTAAAATAACGGATGTAACGCCAAAGGGCTCATCCAAAATGGCATATTTTCAACTCTTCTTCCCCCGAATCCCCCTCACCCGTTGCACTCATCCTACATACGCAAAATCTTTTTTAAAAACAACCACCTCTTCCCCAGTGCGCACGTACTCTTATGGATGAACCCAAAACGCACCCGAGAATGTTTTTCGATTAGGCTCTAATCGATTTTTATTTTGATTTTCCGATAAGAACTTGGTTTGTCTATTACGTATCATCAAAATAACATACAGTACAGTACTGATTACTGAAGCACTCCGACATCAACACTACATCGACCGAATTATTAACAGGGAACACGGTTGAAGGTCTCGAGACTGCCAAGAGGTCTCTCTCTCTCTCTCTCTCTCTCTCTCTGCGGAAAGCATATGTCTAGTCGGCTACATTCATCCTCTATAGCGAAGATAACCTTCGTCGCTATTCTTGGGTAGGCCTAGATCCAACCCATCCAAGCAATGCTTGGCTCTGCGTGCATGACGTTGCTCAGCAAAGCATAGTTGTTAGTAACACTTGCTGACATAATAAGAAATCTTAAATAACCCGTTTTTCAGAAATATAAGCCTAACCTTAGATAACCTTTGAAAACCTTAAAGTTCCTACGAAAATCGGGATTAAAAGCATGGACGTCATCTGGAAGGGCGTTGCCCCCTTCCCTTGATTTTTAGGGGGAAAATTTTCGCGAATTTTTGTGTTCATTGTGTTCTCACTTGTTTTTATAATTTTATAACAACCACTGGTATGTAGCCTACTATGTAGTATCGTATGTACCATGTACTATGGACAAAAACCAATTTGCATAGGCCTACTGCATAGGTATTTTTTAAAATACTGTCTGCCTTGAAGTCGAAACTCGAAAGTCTTGTCCCCCTGGAAAACAATGAAATGACGTCCCTGATTAAAAGGTTCATTCAACTGTTTGAATATGAATTGAAACATTAATGAATTGATCATAGCTGTTCTTAACGTTGTCTTGTAATGACTATTTGCTGCAGTAGGCCTAACGCCGGATAACCTAATTTAGTATTTACTCAACTCCCGAGTTATTAAGATCAAGTTGTTTACTTCAGCAGAAATGTGACGTCATAGTCATCATGGAATATCAAAATTGTAGACTTACTGTAGTCAGTAAGTAACAAAAAACGGGGCAGTTAAATTAATGTTGAAAAGTAAAAGCAATTTAGAAATTCAATTTACGTTTGAAAAAGATAAATAACCTTCACAAAATAAATAACCTTAGATAGGCCTAACCCTGGTTTTTTTCAAAATCGTACGCAACCTTAGACAACGTCACGAACAACTATGCAGCAAACTTGAGCAAAGCACTCCGGCTGAGTAATAGGTCTATCTATACAGTATACAGGCTCTTACGGAGGACTTCATGTGGAGATACCATAAACATTAGTCCTAATTCTAATTGATTATTGCCATCGCTATTATGCAAGTAATATCCGATGTGTTGGTCTAAACTTAAACTTAGCATGGTTTAAAGTGGCTTAGGAGGCATCAATGCCTGTGTTGAAACTGAAAGCCACTAGGGGTGCTAACGGGGCTTGAAACCGCCCGTCAGCTTGCCCCTCCGGCGCGTAACCCACTCTGCCATCTTCCGCCCCCCCCAAAAAAAACTTGGAAACTTGGCGGTCAGAACGCTCTTTGGAATCGTAGGATTTTAATTGCATTGGTAGTTTTCTTCTGTGTTGGCCTTAGGTCTAATAGCAGAAATAATGCATTCTGCCATCTGGCCGCTCTGGCGAACACTCCTAGAAAAAGTTTTGGCGTTTTGGAAAAATGACAAAACCAAAATCTGTTTCAATTCAAATGAAAATATTGCAAAGAGATTAGGTATTATTATTAATCGGTCTGCTAAATAAAATGAAACGGAATAGACAAGAATTTTAAAATTCTTTCAATATAGAGTAGTACCGCAAGACTGGAGAGACGCATTAGTCAGCCCACTGTTCAAGAAGGGAAAACGAAGTGAACCAAGCAATTACAGACCAGTGAGCCTAACATCTGTAATCGGTAAAGTTATGGAAAAAATACTGAAAGAAAGCATTTTGGAACATTTGACTAGGCATACAATTGTTAAAGATAGTCAGCATGGATTTACAAAGGGGCGTTCATGCCTGACCAACCTGTTGGACTTTCTGGAGGAGGTTTTGATAAGCTGACAAGGGCAAAGTAGACATAATATATTTAGATTTTGCCAAAGCTTTTGATAAAGTCCCCATATAAGGCTGGCTGCCAAACTGAAGTCCTGTGGAATAAGGGCAATATTCTCAGATGGATTGAAAATTGGTTGAAGGGAAGAAGACAGAAGGTTGGCATTAGGGGAGCCATTCGCAATGGGCAAGAGTTATCAGGGAGTGCCTCAGGGCTCAGTGCTTGGGCCATTGCTTTTCTAATATATATAAATGATATCGATGAAGGATTACTGTCCAAAATTTCAAAGTTTGCCGATGACACAAAAGTTATGCAGAAATATAGACTCGGAGGATGATGCAAACATTTTACAAGAAGATCTAAGCCCTTGTTTCAGTGGTCTGTGGACTGGCAGATGCTTTTCAATATTGATAAATGTTCTGTAATGCATGTTGGGAAGTCTAATAATGGTAATGAATATTCTTTTCAAGGTTCAATCAAACAGAAAAAGAAAGAGACTTGGGGATAATCACCCATAGAAGTATGAATCCATCTCACCAATGCATGGAGGCAGCAAAAAGGGAAACCAAATGTTGGGAATGGTGAAAAGGACAATTGTGAGTCGTGACAAAGAGATAATCATTAAACTTTATAAGTCATTAGTAAGGCCTCATCTGAATACTGTGTTCAGGCTTGGAATCCATTCTTGAAAAAGATATAAACTTTTAGAAAAAGTGCAAAGACGAGTAACGAAGATGGTCAATGGGTGCCATAATTTAAGCTACGAAAAAGACTTCAATATTGTGGACTGACAACATTAGAAAGGAGAAGAGAAAGAGGGGATTTGATAGAAACATACAAAATAATGACTGGGAAAGTAGATGTGACCCATATGATCGATTCTTTACATTGGCACACTATAGCAGCACAAGAGGCCACAAGTGCAAAATGTTTAAGCAGAGGTTGGTCCAAGAAAGAAAAACTTTTTTAGAGCAAGGGTTGTGGACAAATGGAACAGTTTGGACGAGGTGGGAGTGACAGTTAAACAGTGAACGGATTCAAAGGCTATCTAGATAAACTAGGTTATTGAATGCAGATGGTTTCAGTGGTTTTCACACAGTGCCTCCTAAACCATTAAAATCACATTATTATTATTATTATTATTATTATTATTATTATTATTATTATTATTATTAGTGCTTTGCTATTGAATTAAGTAAACCTTTATAAAGCGTCGTAGTAACATTATAAATACGACATATTCGCTTTGAATTGAAATGCTTTACAAAGCGTTTTCATTTCTCCGTTATAAGCAAAATCAATCGCTCAAGCAGTAGGCCCATGTTGAACAAAGGCCGGAGGCGTCGAGTAATGGAAGTCAGAGGCTGCCCAGCAGGTGCGGCGCTGAGTTTAGCTGACTGGGTGGGTCTAATGCAATCTACACAACCAGGACCCGGCTCAGACTACCACCCCCTCCAAATCAAAATTTCTATGCGGACTATGTACACGAAAAACCGAAAAGATAGTAGGCCTATTGATTTAAGCCTTGAGGCTAATAAATGACGAACGCAGGGTAGGAGATTGTCAGTGACGAGAGATAGGGATGATATGCTAGTCATGTCACACACCATCGTCGCTATGCGGCAGTGGGCCGTCCAAACGATCCAGTGATCTCCATTGCCTTCTGTTCTGAACTGCGCATTATAGGTCGGATCCAGAATGGCCACTCCACATGGTGAGGTCATCTCACCAAGATATTCTCGGCCCTCCGCATGTTCGTGCCTAATGACACAATCCCGTAATCCAGGGTTTAATCTAGGCCGTTTCCGGGGGAGGGGAAATTCCCCCCCCCCTCCGAAATTTTGGCATACTACATCAACTAACAGCAGCCTCATAGCAGAATTCCCCCGGCTTTGTCAGTTTCCCCCCAGAGTCCTAAAACACTGCCGGTAATCCCAGCAGATCCTTCTATGGCGTTTAGTAGATCCGACTGCATCAGACACTAGTGCAGGGTCCAAAATTTACCAGCAGCTGACTAGCAACTTGAGAAGCACTGTCAGTTGATAATTTCCCTGTAAAAATCAAGACAAAACGGAGCATGCATACACACAAACACAGACAGACACACACAGACACACACAGAAGCATTGAAAATAATTAATAAGCAAACACAAGTTTTCTTGCTCATCCAAGGTTTAATCATGCTAATCAGCATCAAATTTGATATTGGCATTGGTAGTTGATTTATAACAGATCCTCAAATCTAAACAAATGCACTGATTCACCATGACCTTTAAAACTCAACTACAGTAACTACACAAAATGAAATACAGTCTGTAAGTTCTTCTGAGCTGAACTGCAACCAATAAATAAATTCAGCAAAGCAGAAAATGAAATTTAAGCTGTTGTTAGCATAACACACTACATACTTACAGTCCATAAATATTACCTTCATTTAGAAACTATGCATGTTATGTTAATCATGGGTGGCCAACCTTTTGTTACAAGGGGCCATTATAAATTTTGATCAGTGTATGGAGGGCTGCATGTTTTTTTGCCTTTTGTATATTGTTTTCAACAGTAGTGACAATTATCACTGCAGTCACATAACATAACTGGTAACAGTTACAATTAAACTTATTAAATTAAAATTCAAAGTAATTTACTATTTTACTAAATTAAGCACAGAAACTTTAGAATTTTTACCCATAACTCAATATTGTATGCATAAATAGGACAAATAAAATTTATTTAGAAAGATGCTCTGTGAATAGCCAGTTAGCAGCTGGTGGACCGCATGCAGCCCTTAAGACATGGGTTGGCCACCCCTGATTGTTAATGTTATATTATGTTAAATACATATGGCTTGAAATTCTACTATTGTTTCATCCAATCTGACTTGAGAACTTTAAGATTACTAAACAATAATTACAGAAATAAAGAGCAATTATTTCCCTGCCATTTGAAGTCATGGTCCAAGAAAGAAAGGTCTAAATGTTAAAAAATAAATAATCTTCTCTTTCTGTGAATCACTTCATCTGAAAATCTTGATGTTCTTTCCATCAACAGTTACATGGTCAAGATCCTACAAGAAGATCGAACATAAATAAGATCTAGGTCAAATTTCAAATACTGAAGGACCAAGTATACTAAAACAATATTTCATTCTTTCAGACAAAACCTGGCATATAAAACTTAGTGAAATGACCTGCTGTACATTTATATATCCATATACTGTATATATCTTGGAAAGTTGAGAGGTATCTTGAACACAGGCAATCGATCCTCATGATGCATATTTTAGTGAAATAATTCTGTCAGTTAAAAATCTTCAAATCTCTCAAAATCTTTCAAAATTCTCTTAAAATCTTCAGCAATAGAAAACACGGGGTCACTTTACATTTACATTCTATATGCAGATAATTTGGGCGGGAAGTTAGCAGAGTGGTAACAACGTTGGATGATGGAGCAGAAGGTCGTGGGTTCGAGACCAGCCAGAGCCCTAAGGTCGACTCCCTTCTTTAGCCAGATGGCGACGGTAACTGAGTACCAGATTAATCCGCTGAGTAAACAGATGCATTGCATGAGAACACTGGTCCCGTATCATATAACTTGCACCAGTTGCCTGGCCGAGGGTCTTGGAAACGGAGATCAGCGCTGCCCATGAGCCTTGAAAGCTTGGGATGAACTTTACTTTTAGAAGCGATCATCAAAACCAGACCACTCACGGGAATTTGAGAAAGCTTGACGATACACAGACGAGATGGTGTGCGAAGAAGTTCTCCCAGTAAAGGAAGTGCCACCGTCGGATATTTATCACGAACAATAAGGTCAAACTGAAACGGTATTAGAAATGATTATGTCCACACCAGAACTAATTTACTGCAGTATAGATTCATAGGTCTGTGACTAGAAAGTGACAAAAACAAAGACCTACATCACATTCAGTGTTCAATTTGCTTGAAGCTGGGGGTTCAGTTCCGTCAGTCAGAGGCAAATTCCATAATTTTGCAGTAAAAAAAGTTTGGACCCAGTGCACTGTAGTACTATCTTCTTGCATTATGAAAATCAAACACTGATTACAATAAACTTAATTTGATAGACAACCTACAGCTAATAAACAGAAACAAATATTACAAATTCATTGGATTTTAACCATTTTACTGTTCTTTAAAAATTTAGAAGCCAGCAATCTAATTTGAGAAAAGTCATTATATTGGAATTTCTAAAATCTTCTTCAAAACTGGAAACATGTAAAACTGTATAATAAATAGGTCTCTTATATCTTCATTTCGTGAGTTATAGGACCGAAAAAGGATGTTGAGCCCACATGCCTGAGTCTGACTCATGCTTTCCCATTAGCTGTCGGCTTGCAGAGTACAGTCCGAGTCCCACTCGGGCTAACCAGATAATAAAGGATAGCATAGCCCGATTGCCACTCAACCAAACCGGCAAAGGAGTCAAACAATATTTACATTAGGCAGAAATTATTATTTTATTTTTCATGCTGATTATCATATTTCATTTGATTAATTATCAGGTAATTCATAGAAACTGAAAATAGTAATGCTAAAATAAAAACTAGCCACAGAAACAGTAACTATAACTGGAAAATCTACCTATTGTCAACTGTAACTCATAAAAAAACTTAAATAATAAAAACAACAAACTAAAATACAAAATGAATCCAGTTAATAGACATTCTACAGTAAGTAAAATGGTATTATTACAACTATTCTAATGTTCAATATATATATTTGCAGTGTGGTATTTGACAGGTCATACTAGTTGGGGGGTGGAAGGGGGTACCAGACCAGTGGGGGAAAGAATGATTAATTGTTTCATTCATTATGCTTAATAAGTTAGTTAAATAAAAGTTAATGACTGCATAAAATTTCCCATTGTTGCACATAGAGTAGACTAGTGAGGAGGGGAGATAGGAAGCAGTCAGTGATTATGAGTTTCCTTCATCCCCCCTATAAATTAAAATGCCACACTGAATACTTGCACCTTATCAAACGAGTAGGAACTTGGAATAATTTCGGCCTGTTGTGAAATACACGATTCAGCGTCTTCTGAGTCACCAACGTAGCTTTCCAGATCTGTGAACTGTGAATCCGATACACCTGACAATAGAAATGGTTTCATTTTACTTTTCTAAGATAACAGCAGTAGTGATTTCTCTATCCGGTGTCTTGACGACTGGTCCTGTTACCAACTGAGCTAGTCTTTCGTCTTGCTGCCCGATGTGTTGGTCGCCATTTGTTGTCTTGGCCCTGAGATGTGCTTTATTGGTCATTGCTATTTCATCATTATTGGGCAACAATTAAGCTAATGTGTAATTAGCTCAGTCTGGGTAGATTGTACTTTTTGCTGTTGGCATCTTTGCATAGATTACTAAATTCTGCATGATATTATTAAATTCTCTGATATTTCCTGCTTTATTCTTTTCCATATTGCCAAATGTACCATTGTTTGCCTGTCTCTGACTATTTTCTATATGCAGCAAATAAAATATATGTTTCATGCACTGAAATAAACAAATTGCAGTGTAGTCACTGCCCATTTATTTATGTGTGTCCATCATAAATTAGAAATGGTGATGATATTGAAGAATGATGATATTGAAGAATGGTGTGGAAGCAGTTTACAGGATCTTAGTCACAGAGCAACGGACAGAAAAGAATGGCAGAAAACTGTGGAGATGGCATTATACACCAATGGGCGATGAGCCCACGGTTAATGATGATGATGATCATAAATTCGAAATTAAGCTAAGAAAGACATTACTCAAACAAGCAGTGCTCCATGAATTCAAGGTTATCCACTAATACTTGAAATTCTATTAGCAGCAGCAGCAGCAGCAGCAGCAGCAGCAGCAGTAGCAGTAGTAGTAGTAGTAGTAGTAGTAGGACACATACAGGCATTGAAGCACAATTTTTCTTTAAAATTTTAATCAAGCATCTTGATTTTGTTCTAAAATTTTAATCAAGCATCGACAATGAAATACTAACCGCTGGTTAATCTTATCGAAGGCTGAGTGATGTGTCGTACATGGGTAGGAGTGTCTGGAACTGCATCGCACGTGGAAGGTGAAACAACCGATGTCAATTCCTGATATTTACAAAAATCAAAACAAACAAGTAAAGCCTTTACTATAACAGTGACAGACAAAAAAATGCCTGCAATAATACTTAATATAATTAACCCTTAAACCACCATATACCCGGTACTTTGCAACTACATACAAATGCAACCGAATATACTCAGTTCCAGCAGTTTAAGGTTTAAAGTGCAATTTACCTGACGAGTGGATTTCTGAGATTTTGGGCTAAAGCTGTATAAACTATTCTTGGAATCACCAGTTGAAGGAAGTGACAGCTGCTCCTGAGCACATTCAGAGTTCCACCCTGTACCAGTTGGAGCACGATCATCATGGTTCTCGAGGGCATTTATCTTCTCACAGCCCTGCACCGCTTAAAATGCACACATATATTTACTGTATTTTCAATTTTTAGGTGTGCAATAGCAGTGCATGCACAATATGCCACCCTAATCAGTTCCTGATTATTGTTATTAATATTGTCAACATTATAAATATCACCACCACCACCATCAAAATCTATGCAATCTTATCTTTTATAATTCTAATAAAATTTCAGCACAAGATTCCCCATTTCCATTACCAATAAAATGCACTCAAAACATAAAGTACGGTGGCAAATCATATGTTCACCTGCAATCGTATGCAAGAACATTGTGAAGCTAAACCTAAACAAGAGCATGGTTGAACTGTACTAACACACACCTATTTTCATGTAAGCATACAAAGTTGTCAAGTGCCACTGGTAGAAACATTTCCCTGTCTTCTTTCTAATATGACATTAAGCAATAAGACCCATTTACGGCACCTAACTATATTTGTAACTTACCCGGGGATTCGTAGGGATCCATTCCAGCAACAGTACGCATGGTGCATCTGTCGACATCAACAGCACGAGCGTTTTCTATGTCAGGAGCTTCAGCAGACTCCATTATTAAGCTTGTTGCCAGCCTTGCCTTCTTTGGTGAGACTTTGACAGGCGAGCAATTTTCAACTCTGCATAAATAATGCCAGTAAAACCAAACCCTTTCATTGATTGCTATAAATGGAACCTTTACCGTTTGGTCATCACGGTCTCCTTTGGTTTCTAACAATTAATAGAAAGATTGCTCAAATCTGTGGCTTAAAATTTCACATATTCATTTCAAGAGTGTTTCTTCATACCAAACATCATGAATTTCAGTCCAATGAGAAGACATAAGCAAAACTTTAAACTAAACACAGTGGGAACAATCAGTTTCATATGCCTTGATTTTAGCTGTAATATTTTACACAATATAGATAGCCAAGATTTGCAGATATTTCTGTGGCACAAATGCATCTATGCAAAACTGTTCTCAGGATAACTAAATTACATCAAGAGTGATTGGGCCTTGATAGAGGCACGCGCAAATAACTGTGGTTATGTCTACTAGCAAGGAAATAAAGTCTTATCGATTATGAGAAGGATTATTGGAAACTGTCATGAGTTACATTATTATAAGCTTGCACCAATTAATTTTCAGAATATAAATTCCAAATCTGATAACTTTGCTGTTTGACATTCATCAGAGTACAGATGGCACTGTGGGGTCGATTCCAATTAGAACACGGGAGAAAAGCAGCATGGAGCGTGGCTTAGTATTTGCATGGATCTCTGAATCTCTGTTCCAGACCTGGGTGTCAGCAACCAAATGCTGTGACGGTAAACATGGATTTAGAAAAACAATTGCAAACTACTCTAGATTAATTACATAAGACACCCATTTGTCTGAAAGAGGAGATCAGAGGTCCCCAAAGTTTGGATTTGAATATGAACAGACATTTACCTCTAATTATTTTTTTTAAATTTTATATTTATGTACTGATTTTAGTACTGATAAACGATAACGAAACATGGGATTCTACATAAAAGAGCAATTAATAAGAAAGTCACAAGTAAAATTTAAAATTCAATTATGGAATCACAAACTCAACCCAATGGCATAGCGAGGGTGCCTGGCACCCGGTGGCAAACGTCTACTAATAGTGCCCTCAACTTCCGAGAAATCCCAACAAGCAAAAAAGGTCGTGACCTATATCACGTAGCCACGCTAGTAACATGAACATTGACACTCTATACAACTGAACTACGTGGAATAAGTGCAATAAATGATGACCCTTTTTGCTTCTCAGAGTTTTCGGAAGCTGTTGTTCAGTTGTTCAGGTCAATTCTCAACAATATATCAGTTGTACCAACTGTACCGTGGTAAAGAATCTCTTCCTCAAAAAATTTTTGGACCGATTTTGGCGCCCCATCTTGGCACCCAGGGTGGTTGCCTTCTGTCCCCCGCTGCTACGCCACTGCTTCGAATATCATAATTTTTCCATAACATGAACACAAAATGATGATAAATTGTATAAAGCAAGAAAGACTTCAGTTTTCCAAGGGTCTGGAATGCCAGGTATAATTGTTGGCAATATCTCAGGAAATTCTGTTCTATGAATATGACAAACTAAAGAAACTAAATATTTGTTTCCAATATTCACAAATGATGTCCAATACAAAACAAAACTCAATGCCTATTAAAGAAATTAACAGAATGTTAGAAATTCATAGCAACAAAAGTCTTAAAAAAATGACTAAAGTTATCTCTAAGGTCAGCTGACCGTTGATCTTTCACTTCTTTGGTCTTCTGTTGTTCTGGAAAGTGACCATTCTCGGCTTGTGGCTGAACACATTTCATGCCATTATTGCAAAGACTTTCATGACTAACTTCATCTTCAACACTGTCACTATGAATTCTCTTCCTATTTCTCATGTTCGTTTTTTGAACTTCATTAGTTTCTTCATTTTGGTTAAGCTCCACAGGACTAAAAACAACAAAGAGGAAAGACAAGACTAATCTCAGTCCAAAAACTTAACAAAGCAAATCCTACACACAGGAGCAAAAATTTCATTTAAACATTAAGAACGTTAGTAGTAAACAACAAATCCAATTCAAATCAAGACTCAGTCTACAGAGGCCATTTTTCTATTCTGGATGAGACTTGATATATTTCATCAGACTCATTTTTGACATGGACCCTCTTCTTTTGGTCCCCTGAAGTCTGGGTTAACGAGATTTTACTCCAATATAAAAATGTTTACATTGCACCACTACCCAATCCCATAATTTTCACAATGTACATGCCACATCCCCCACCAAGTGCAAGAATTGCACATCTTAGTCGATGATAACATTGGAAATTTACCTGGCAAATATGCCAACGCCAAGACTTAAAGGCCGTTCGATTCTCACCGATGAATCATTTTTCCTGAACCATTTCAAAATTTCCAGAACTTGGGTCTCACTCAAGTAATCACGTCCATGCATTGCATCCAAGAGCAGCTCAACTGCCGGTGAATCCGATGCGGTTAACTCTTGCATCACTTCAGAATCCGGAGCCGATGTAAAAAGCTGTTTCAAAAACATTAATATCTTTGTACTTTTTATCTCATGGCATAAAACATAACAAATGAAACTCTAAAAGTTATTAAACTTTGATCATGAGTCAAAACTTACATTGAATTATTTCAATCAAATCAACATTTTCTGCTGTCCAAATTCCTTAACAACTATGCATGAAAGAAATGCTTTTACACAAAAATTACAAACTCAACAAGCCGAAGGGCAGATCTATACAGAATTCAGACTGGATTATACGAAGCAAACTTGTCAGCTTTTGTTTTCGGTACAGAGTCATTTAATGCTGGCGGAATCAAAATCAGAATATTGATTGTGCATTATTTTTGCATAGACTTGCATGTAAATATGAATATGTCTATATTGTGCAGAAATCAACAATACGGCACAGATTTTATTTTGCTAATGACAATAGCCTTACAGATGAGCAACTTTCCCTTAAGTTACAGTCCAAAGATCTACAAGGTTCATATAGCTGCTAACCAGCAAAAGTTATCATGTGGAGCAATGCTAAATTCCTAGATTACCCAAACTCACAGGAGGAGTCGGCACTAGTAACATGACAAACTACTCTGCCCGTATGTGCGTGCGTGCATGGACATGTTATAAGCAACCTAGTACATAGTTAAATCAAGTTATATAACATGTATTATTGACAACTTTTCAGAAAGAATGTATTACCAATTCCAGCAAATAGAGTATTCATTTACAAGTATGACAATACATACTTTAACACTTTTTCCTTAGGATAGATAGCACAGACAAGTACAACATTCATCTAAGAAAGTACAATTTAAAATTCAAATGCTCAAACAAAACTTGTTATATAAACAGAATTTGCATTTGCATACCTTATCGATGACTGACACAGGAAGAGCAGTTTCAATTTTAAGAAGAAAGCTTTTAAAAAGTTGTTTTAATCTTGACCAAAATTCCTTCCCATAATCTTCCTCAAAATTGTTCTTCAAGTAAGCCCGTTTCTTAGCTTCATTGACATTAAGTCTTAGAATAAGTTGTCGAAACCCTAGCTGAGACTGGTTCAGCATCATTTCTGTCTGTTTATCCTAAACTGAGAAAAAATACTATCATTAGATTGACTGAACCAAACAAAATGTAAACATGTCACATTTGGTATTCCACCACAACTGAATAAAATAAAACAAACTTAAACTCATAGATACTTAATGATTACCATAGTTGTGTATAAATGAAATTACATCAGAAAATCTTCCTAGATAATTCCTAGATACTTAATGATTAGCTGTGTATAGAATAAACTCTTCCTGTACCCAAATAGTACATACACAGGATCAGGAGCTACAGACCATTTATAACTGAGCTAATTAGAACAAAGTTCTATTGCACAGTCAAGTCCATCAAAATAGATAAACAAAAAATATTCTTCAGGCATACAACACACCATTCTATTCAAATGTTAAGTACATTAAATTGGTTGACTGAGTGTTTTTCAAATGGGCTCATTTCAAATAAAATGACCTAACCACAAATGAAAAGATTGTCACTTGCCGCATTTGGGCAGTGAAACCCCTTTCGTGGAAAGTAAGTATTGAGCCGAGCCAAAATTCCTTCACTTGAATTACGAAGCATTCGAAATATCACCTAAAATTAAGAAGATCACAGAACAACTACTGCATGCATGCAATTAGCATCAGAAGTTCTATTTTTATTTCTTTATTTCTATTTTTTATTTATTCATTTATATTTATATTTATTTTCTTTCCTTTTATCTTCCAAGTTCCAAATCAAAAGCAAATCCAGCATCACAACATTAAAATTGCTTAGCTAATAAACTACAAATATGTAAATAGATTAAACACGAGTAAAGACAAAAAAAGAAACTTCAATTAGTTGTGAACAGAAAAACTGGTGACAAACATATTATAATATAAGAGGCATTTCTGATCACATGAGCATATAACTTAAAAATAAAAAACTATAATATCATACAAGTGTATAAGGTTTAAATTTATTTACATAAAGCATTACAGGAAAAAACAATCAATGAATTTCTCATAGTTGCTCATATATGTCATAATGGAACCGACTATTAACAACTTCTACAGTGCCACTGTCATGCATTATACTGCTTCCCTTTATAAAACTGCAACCACTTTTGCTTATAGAACTATACTGCAAATTCAGTTTTCCATCTTAAAATGACTAGGGTATATGCCAACTGTTGAAGCACTGTTCTTGACAGCCATTTCAGTTCAATAGTTGTTACCATATATTTCAAACTCAACAGAAATGAAGTCTGAATTCATGCATATAACGCATCATATTATGACAATACGAATGCTTACAAGACTCTTGAAGCCAACAGAAAGTCTAGCAAAGTCTCTGCAAGTAACAAAGCTAGAAAATGTCGCATACAGTGCTGCACTGATGTCAATAACATCCTCATAGAAGTCCTCTGCCTCGGTTTCCACAATGTCTTGTACAACTGCCATTAATGGTAAAATTGGTGGAATACTGCACAAGTCTCCTTTCCAAATAGATTCATGATTATTAGCGATTTCTATAAAAAAACAGGACCATTCTGTTTCAGTTCCAAAGGTCAAAATTAAAAGAATCAATAAAAATGTATAATGTAATAATATGAAATTCAAAACTTTACGGTTCACATTACATCTACATACAACAGCAGAAAAACAGTAGCCTACATCATATACTTTCAGACAACAAACCAACCATGTAAAACACCACGCATGTGATGCAGGCAACCATATTCAAATAGCCATTCAAGAACAAAATCTTGACAAATCACCATTTGCACCTATAAACACAATCAACATTCATGTGTCATATAGAATTTATTTATAAAAACAACAGAACACTGAATAAATCTATATTATGATAAAAACATAACTTCATACAGATAAAATACTTCATACCGATAAAATAACTCATAACTGTACTGAGAATTCTGGTCATAAATCTGCTCACGCTCAGTCAAATCAAATCAACTTTCAGCACTAAACACAACAGGATTCATAACAAAAGAAATGTCTGATGAAGAATATTGTCCAAAACGTATAACAATATTCCGCATTTCAATAGCATTTTATATGATGTTGCTTTAGACTATTCGATCTAACTATTAAACCATTGTCCATTGTCCATTGTTTTTGCACTACACATATAGGGCAATTAAAATAACATGGCAGCATTTGACAATAACAGAGAAGGGTGAGGTTACAAAAGTTTACTGCACCTGTATTTGTGATCACACAGGATGAGTCAGACACTGCCATGTAGGTTTTCTCTATAATTAATTATTGCAGCATTTACTTTGACCAATCAGTCAATTAACTTCTAAAGTGCCACTATCATGCATTATACTGTTTCCCTTTATAAAACTGCAACTTTTGCTTATAGAACTATACTGCAAATTCGGTGTTAATAAGGCAATAATATGCATAATCAATAAATCAATAAACTTCTATGGCGCCACAATCATAATGCCCAGGGCATCAGCCAATGGCACACCAAATCCAAATTGAATCAGATCCAGGCCAAGCCGGAAAGATCATTACAGCGGGGAGCAATCTAAGAGGGATAAGCCAAGTCAACCAGGTATGTTTTAAGACCGGATCTGAAAGATGCTAAAGTGTTAATAATGCGAAGTCATACAGGTAATGAAGCAACAAGACCAGCAAAATAAGCATGAAACTAACAAATTATTTGAACACCACTTAACGGTAATTTTCACTGTACTTTCCTAACAAAATTAAATTAACTACGTCAATAAACTAAATTGGTCCAGTCTTCCCAACTACTGCAATTTATTTCTAAGTAGCATATAATTACAAACAGTGCATTTTAGGCTTGCAAATGTTAAAACAACTACTGAATTGATCAGAATACGCTTTCACATGTCTGTCTTTGAATTCCGATTTCATCTTTCATGTCACAACGCTCCGTCACTGACTGAACATATCCACAAAATGCGCTAAATAGCCTAAACCGTCATTCGCGTGCATTTGTGTACAGACAATAAAACGGCAATTGCTCTTTTAACAGGACAACATAATCGTTCGGTGGCCAGATCGATAGTCAAATAAACAGTTTCATACCTTTATTTTAAAATATAAAATTACTTTAAAGTAAATCAGTAAAAGATTTTTATATAAACGTAAATGATGGCGGTCAAAATTTGCACACGATTCCGAATAGCCAAGACATCAATTATTAAAGGTCACAAAATTGGGTCAGAATTTCCGCAACATCACTGCGCTAGGGGTGGGTCGATTAATCGAAATCGTAATCGAAATCGCGATTTTTGAAAAAATCGTAATCGAAATCGACACGATTATTAAATAAATCGAAATAATCGATAATCGTCGAAAAAATAATCGAAATCGCGATTAATTTTCGATTATTCCCGTAAGTGATATCATACAATATTTCCGATTCAAAGAAAGATCTTTAAAAATTTCTTCTACAAAACCAATCTGTAATTGAGTAGTATCAATCTGTTATTTAATAAGTATCAGCTACCTGTCTTTGCTCAAATATTCCAACAGTTTAAGCTAATTTATTTTTACCTCATTTAGCCAATTATTATTAATCTTTATTGATCATTTAGGTAACTCCACCTTTCTGTTAAAATCTTGTCCTCACTTGCTAGTAGTTAGTTTAATTATACGCATTCTTTCTAGGATTACCACCTTTCGGGATCTATGAATCCTTAGGTAATCCTTATTTTCACATACAGTGTCACTAAGAAATTATTTATGCAATTGTTGCTTCTTTTCATTTTATTTTTTTTATTTTTTTGGTACTTAGTATAAGTTAGTTAAAGTTAAATTTTTTAAAGTTTGCATTAAATATACTAGGTATGTATCCTGACATATTTCTATTTGCATCATTTGTGTATGTATTGTGAAAATAAAAGACCATTTTAATTTGAAAAAATTTACCGTTGATTATAAGATTTTCACTGAAAATGGATTCAACAGCGTCTAAAGACAGGTACCATCTTTCTGGGTTTGACAGCAGCTTTCGATACGGTGTGTCAGGTGGGTTTAATGTACAAACTCTCGCTCAACTTGCAACCCTGGTTCTGTCAACTTGTGGAATTACTCATCTCTGAGAGACGGTTCTGAGTTCACTTGGGAGAAGATGTCAGCTCCTGGAGACGTCGACGAAACGGTCTACCATAAGATCCAGTTTTAGCCCCCACGTTATTCAATTTGTAGGCCTATAGGCCTACAAACGACTTAGGCCTACCTGATACCATCAGTAGGAAGTTTGGATACGCTGACGATATCGGTCTTGCCACACAGGCTCGATCCTTTAAGGAGATTGAAGACCGGGGTTATTTCTAGGACTGTGAATTGGGGTGGGGTGTCGGGAAAATCTGGGGTGTGTTTATTTTTAGGATTGTAGGATTGTAAATTTGGGGTGTCGGGAAAATCTGGGAGTGTCGAAATTTGGAAGTCTCTACCGAAAAAGGCTGACAAGCAAAAAACGTTATAGAGACTCACAAAAAGTCTGACAAGCAAAAAAAGTCATCCGAGGATAGAGTTGTGGGGTCTATTTCTCCATTTGGGGGCAGGCCTCTTCAGAGGCTGAAGGAGGTCCAGGCCAGTTGGAATTTCGAGACCTCTCCTAGCCTTCCCAACAATTAAAATTTTGACAAGCGAAAAAAGGTAATCACCAATTTTGAGGACAGCAGAATACCTTCCTAGCTTTCCAAAAATCCCAAAATTATCAACAAGCAAAAAGGTCATCACCAAATTTTGAGGCCCCTTCTAGTAGTAGCTATCTAGCTTTCTAGCTCTCCCAGAATTCTAGACAAGGAAACAAATGGAGGCCCCCAAAATGATGGAGGCCCGGGCCGAATGGCCATCCTAGCCTCCCTCTGAATGGGCCTGTTTGGGGGTGTTCAGGGCTAATCACTCCTCTCCTTAGAGATCGACTCCACTGGATCCGTGTTCCACAGCGCATTGTCTACAAGCGCTGTTGGCTTACGTTTCGGGCTTTACACGATCCACTCTGTCCTGATTATCTAACTGTGCTTGTACGAAGATCGACTGTGATCGAGAGGAGATCGGTTCTTAGGTCCAGTCGGAGAGTGCAGTTGTTGGACCCTCCCCCGTCCAAGACCCCTAAGATTGGGGAAAGATCATTCGCGCGGTGGAATTCCGCCCTGTGGAACTCTCTTCCAGAAAATGTGACTGGAGCAGTCTCAGCTGGACTTTTCATTAGAAATTTGAAGACACATTTATTTAATATTGGATATGAACTGTGTTAAGCGCTCTTGTTGTAGGCCTTAGCCTTTCTACTGCGCTATATAAATTGTCAATAAATAAATAAATAAATAAATAAATAAATATGCATTCTGTATGCATATCATTGTCACATCACCAAATTTTAGGGGGTGTCGACCTCAAATTTGGGGTGTTGGAGGTTGTTAGGGGTGTAGAATATCCCTGTTGAAGACCAACTGAACATCGATACACAGAGGAATGCCGAATACTGTAAAATATAGCGGGAAAGCCAGTTTCTAAAGGTACTGTGAAATAATCGAAATCGAAATCGCGATTATTTAAAAAACCGTAATCGTAATCGAAATCGTAATCGTGAAAAATAATCGAAAATAATCGTAATCGTAATCGGAAAAAATAATCGTAATCGACCCAGCTCTACACTGCGCATAATAGCCAAAATTTGTAATTTTACTTTTTGTTCCTACAGATAGCAAAAATTTCCGGATACATAGTAGAATTGTGTGCTTACTCTCGTCCGGTTCGAGGTGAGATTAGATTCAAAAGAGTGTTCCTTAGAAGCAGGGGCGTCATTGGGGTGGGGGAAGGGCCACGACCTCCCAAGGAAATAAAAAAATAATTTATAATTGTGTCAATGTGCAAATTATATCGCAAAAATTGCCAAAAATTTGCCCAAAAATATTTTTAAAATTGCAAATTTGTCAAAATTGGCCCAAAAATTGCAAAAAAATGCAAAAAAATTGCAAAAATGTCTAAAATTTGCAAACATTGCCCAAAATTTGCCAAACATTTGGCAAAAAAATTATCTCGCCCCCCAAGAAAAGTGTGAAATGACGCTACTGCATGAGATCTAATTAAACGATTCGTCACAACGATCTGAACAGTGTTTAATCTAGACTCCTGGACTCCGGGGGGAAACTGAAAAATCCGGGGGGAAACTGACAAAGCCGGGGGAATTCTGCTGGGGGGCGCTGTTAGTCCATGTACGTAGTATTCCAAAATTTCCGGGGGTTAATTTGAAATTTCCGGGGGAGAGGGCAATTTCCCCCCGGGAACGGCCTAGATTAAACACTGTTGCCAACCCGCCCGGGCCCAGTGGCGGCTCCACCGGGGGGGGGGGGCAGGGGGGCCCGTGCCCCTATTGAGTGCCTGGCCCCCCAGTGGCCCCTCCAGTTGGGACCCTATATATACTTAATGCTACATACATTAAACAACAAATTGTTGGCCCCCATGATTAGAAGTTGCCACCCCAACGGCCCCCCACTTGCCAAATCCTAGAGCCGCCACTGCCCGGGCCCCCTACAGATCGTGATGCGCGGCGTCGCCTATAGGCCTAAGTTAACTGACTAGTTGAAGTCATCAAGATTTAATGTAACAATTACAAACATCAGATTGAATGGATGAAGTTTATAGGCCTATTTTGTCAGTCCATGAGAACAGTTTTATGCAGCCATCGGGCTAAACCGCGACGCGCGTGTCCAAAACAATATATAGCGCTACTATCCTGACACAGATCGCCGGACCCCAGGGCATTTGCCCCATATAGGGACCGTTCATAAATGACGTCACGCGATTTTGGCAGTTTTTTGACCCCCTCCCCTCGTCACAAGTCGTCAAATAATGTCAGACCCTAAATATGACGTCACAATGCGTTAACCCCCTCCTCTTTCTGATGTCAAAAATTAATGTTTCAATGCACTTATTTCTTGAAAGAAGCGGGTATTGCAAATATTTCATTTGAAACTACTCATTATAATTATCATAGCTGAAGCGATATTCAGAAACTTTTCAAATAATTTTTTTAAAACGAATTATAAGTGTAAAATACGTTCAACTTTGCGGTAACATAGCATTGCGTTATTAATAACAATATTTAGTATTATGTGACGTCACATTTATGGAAACCTCCCCCGTCGTCACATTTCGTCACAAATGTTTGAGCCCCCTCCCATTAAGTGCGTGACGTCATTTATGGACAGTCCTATACCCCCCTCTCGACGGGCCTGAATGCACACCGAGTTTGTTGCATTAAAAGCTTTTGGAACCACGTAGAACGACATCGCTGACCTGCGGTTACGTGCGGTAGACTAGGTACAGATAAAATTTGTACGCAGAAATGTCAGCATTCAATGGGAAACCGCATTTCTTTCAAAAAGGTCATTTAAAATCAATCGTTGTCTAAGCTAAAAGCCTAAAACACACAAAAAACATAAGTCAAATATTAACACAATGACTATCACCAACTTTGCGTAACATCACATAGCTCAGCATTACACTATACATCCACAGTAATTTAGAGTTTGCAAACAGAGTTAAATAAAAACGGGTAGCAGCAGTCTACTGTATACAGCGTATGTAGGCAGTAAGACTGTAAGGAATATCCGCCAAGCCATCCGTCAGTGAAACATCAGGTATCATTCGGCAAATTCTGCGCCTAAAACCCCCAACTGTTCCAAGAGCTGAGAGCTCAGCGTCGAGCACACGCGACCGCATAAAACTGCAAAGCACACAACAATCACTTGCAGAAGATGTCGTCGGGATGGCCAAGTATACCGTGGAGGCAGCAGCAAATGAAGGATTCTGCGACTCATTGTTTAATCTAGGCCGTTTCCGGTGGAAACATTGCCCTTTTCCCCCCGGAAATTTCAAATTCCCCTCCGGAAATTTTGGCATACTACATGGACTAATAGCAGCCCCCTAGCAGAATTCCCCTCGGCTTTGTCAGTTTCCCCCCGGCTTTGTCAGTCCCCCCCCCCCGGAGTCCAGGAGTCTAGATTAAACACTGCTGCGACTGCTGACGTGAACACCATCATGACAGTGGATTGTTGTTTTCCTCTTCATTGGGTTTCGCCAGGGCGCCCAGATAAGAGTCTAGTTCTGTCGACAGGCAATCACAGAGTGTAGACCTGCTTACGTTACGTGCCTTCTCCGCTTTCTTGTCATCATGAGCAGTTGGTAAAGTGACTGATTGAAAAATTTAAACCACGAACTGGGCACGAAGATGGAACGACAGCGCAGAGGCAGTGGACCGGACCATTTACACACTTTCTATGATACCCTTTCTAGTGATTCCGCACGTAGTCCCACTTTAAAAGCAATGCTACATTCAATCGAATTAATGTTGCGCATTGTGCAATCTTATCCAGAAACGATGTAACTGTTCATCGGATATCTGAAGTAGCTCACAATAGATAACGATGGCTTATAATGTATGCGGCAAAATCAAAGTTTGATCGAGTGTTAAGTAGGGCCTATTTATAATTTTAATTAATGCTCGGTCGTTTATAGATGTAGGTATACTCGTTTGTTTCAGGTCCTTCAACTTCTAGACCCCGATCTGTCCCGAGGACTAAGTTCACGATCAATCAACCATTTACCGTAGGCCTACCCAGATCGAGACGCTATCAACGAAGGCATTTTCGTAGAGGCTAATATTACTATATATAGGTCCATGCTACGGTTTGAGCAAGATTAGGACAAATGCGTCCACATTTAAACTTATCTATCATTGGACTAAAGACTTTGACCAAAAGTTTCAAAGACTTAATGAGCTCTCGAAGTAAAGATAAGTTATTCGTGAGTTATATCTATTATTGTAATCAATTGCCGTCAGATACTAATGAACAGGGTTAGTCTGGCAAGGTTTAGAAAAACATTGTGAATTGGCAAGTTTCTAGGGACCGTTACAGCCATTGAAGAAATAGCAGCCATCGACAGAAAACCCTGAGTTCAATCAATCCCTTCAGGGCGCTTCGTATATTGCCAGAAGTGGCTTTGGAATCAAAGGATACACCTCGGACATCGACCGGCAGGCCATCTATGGCTTTTCGTTCGGCGTTCAGTCATTCAGATCCGCCTAAGATACTCGACCTGGTCTAGAACGCAGTGATTTCATAAATCGCTGCGTCCAGAGAAGAACTGCAGACGATAGCGGATAGGCTCCTAGGCGCTCTCGATCGCTGTAATTCTCTGCTCGACGAATACAGAAAGAAAGAAAGGAGTTATAGGAAGGATCGACAGATTCGCCCAATATCGAAGACACTCTATACCAGTTAGACCGCGCGAGGTGATATTAAACCAGCCGGCGTAATCGTTGCTTAGACTTCTAGCGTGTCATCAAGATGGCCGAAGAGGTGATCTACTTCCACTGGGCCGACTACGTCGTCCTCGGCGTCTTTCTCGTCTTCACCGCTCTGCTCGGCGCCGTAATCGGCTTCAGAGACCGCAAGAAGGCGACCTCGAAGGAGTTTCTGATGGGAGGAGGCGACATGCACTGGATCCCCGTCGCCCTGTCGATGCAGGCTTCGTTCCTTTCCGCCATCTTCATCCTCTCGACGCCGGTCGAAATTTACAATTACGGAACTATCTATTCTTACCTCGGACTTTCCTACTTCACCGCCATACCGATTGCCGGCTACATGTACCTCCCGACTTTCTATCGACTAAAGCTGATCAGCGCCTACGAGGTTCACACATGCCTTACCGTAACAGCGTAATAACTCGTAGCGATTTCTAGCAATTTGTGAACCGTTAGGATCTCCTGATATAATCAAATCCTGGCCCATTGGACCATTAGAAAAAGCAATGGCCCAAGCACTGAGCCATGAGGCACTTCTCTAAAGACTCTTGCCCATTTCGAATGGTCACCCCTTATGCCAACCTTATGTTTTCTTCCCTTCGGCCAATTTTGAATCTGAAAATATTCCCTCGTACCGTTGGACCCAACGGTTTTGTTGGGGGTGGGAATCGACTTGAGTACCCTGCGGTTCTTAATCAGCCGGCATACGATGCCGCTAAAGCTTTCATTAGCTATTTTGATTGGATTTTAAGATTACAGTGGCTATAGTTTCGTGTATCGCTCGTTGTTACTGACTCAGGCCAGCGTTTTTCTTCGATTTTGAATATTTAGATGCATTATGTTAATTTGAATTTCCCACAGTTCGCGCTGTATCCGTTCCATGGATATTTCTAGGATTGTGAATTTTGGGGTGTCGACCTCTAATGGGGTGTCCGGAGCTAATTAGTATGCATTTTCTATGCATACCATTGTCACATTACCATATTTGGAGGTGTCGACCTCAAATTGGGGGGGTGTTGGGGGGTGTTAGGGGGTGTAAAAATATCCCTGATCCGTTCAAATATAGTTCATTCTTCTAATATCGTCAGTACACATAACGAGAATCATTTGTTAAGCGACAACAATTAGCATTGTTTTAGGACATGCTGTACACGCTTTATCGTTGCTTGCTTTTTGATACCAGTATCTCGAGATTCGGTTTAACAGAACCGTTCGTCTTGCAGGCGCAATCACTTTCTGCATCATGGTGGTAGGTTCAAGGCTAACAGCGCTATTTCTGAGCATGATAATGACACAGATTCATATATGCCCACTTAATGGCAATTAGACCAATATTGATTAATCCATTGCTTGATTGACTGTGTGGCTGATTGGTTGACTGACTGATTGATTTATTGTTTGATTGAACCTCGATATTTTCTGGGCATCGAGTTCGTTAGAACTTGATCGGCCTATAACTATGACTTGATAGGCCGATCAAAATGATGCGAAACTACTTTGCACTGTGTCGAAATGGTTTTCGTGAATGGAGAGCCAACAGTTTGCAAAATATTTCTAAGCCTCGAAAAATGTAATTAGATCGAATCTGAGGTTCGAAAAAGAATGTTATTATGTTATATGTTATGGAAACATTACATGCCTATAGCTGAGCTCAGTGGCGTAGCCACGGAGGGAAGGTTGGGGGTTAAACCGCCCCCCATTTGACTACCGACGAAAAATTTTTTATATGCTTTTCCATACATTTTTCATTTTCGGATGCGAGTTTGGGGGTCAAATCCCCTTGGCTATCTGCCAATTGAAAAATACTATAGAAAATAGAACAAATTGGAAAGAATACGAAGGTGACGACTTTTTTTGCTTGTCAGCTCCTAAAAAAGGAAGAATAAGAAAAAGAAAAATTTTGGAAAGTTTCGTCACGATCGAAACCAAAACCCCTTTTCCGGAAATGCTGGCTACGCCACTGGCTGAGCCGTTTTAAAATAAAAATATTTAAGAATTTTAAATGAAATGGTAGAACCCTAATTAAGCTTGACGCGAGCATAAGTGTAGTGATTAGAACTCTTGAAAAGACAAAGTGTCAGAGGAGATTGCTTTGTGTGTGTGTGTGTGTGTGTGTGTGTGTGTGTGTGTGTGTGTGTGTGTGTGTGTCTTCAGCTCCTGTACATGTCTGTCGTTCTCTACACTCCAGCAATTGCACTCGCCCAAGGTAAGCACCAACCGTCTTTGTATTATTTAACCCCTTAACTGGGTGCCCCGAGTAACGCTCGTCCATTTTACATTGAGTTACAAATAGTTGCCCAGTTAAGGGGTTAATGCTATGCAGTTCTTTACATTGCTTATAAATGCGCAGCGAGAATGAATCACTGATAACAGGCTTAACATTACAGATCAAGTGTCTTACACACTGGCGTAGCCACAGAGGGGGATGGGCACGGGGCTTGCCCTCCCCCCATATTCTGGTTGGGACCGGTCGTGGGAGTTACGCAAAACCGTTGGAAAATGGGAGGGGTAGGTAGAACGATCGAAGAACGTGCGGTGGGAAGAACTCCTGGTGGACGACCTTTTTGCTCGTCGGAGGTTTTTTACCAGAAAATGTCGACGTGCCCCCATATTCCGAAACCCTGGCTACGCCTCTGGTCTTACAACTTTTACAAGTTAAAATTAATGACTGGAATACTTTGAAATAGCCCATTTGTCGGTATTGTCAAGGCTCGTTCTGAGCTTGCCAATAGTCGACCGTCGACTCATTTTCTTAATTTTGCGATTTTAAGAAGACTAAAGGACGAGTATGGGACTGTCTTTACCTTTAAAAGGACTACTAAACACGTGGTAACTAGGACTACTAAACGTGGGTAACTAGGACTCCGGCTATGCTGATACACTTTGGAAATGAAAGGCTTTCAAGAGAGACATTTTCAGCACTTGACCATCGTCGTTTGTTCTAAATCAGAAAAATTGAATATTTTAGCACTGGATCAGGGCCGTAATTTCATTGTTTTCCAGGGGATGGGCAAGACTTTCGACTGTAAGGCAGGTAGCGATTTTAAAAATACCTATGCAGTATGTTGCATTCAAATTGGTTTTTGTCCACAGTACATGCTACATAAGATACTACATAGTACATACCAGTGATTGTAATAAAATTATAAAAACAATAATTGAGAACACAATGATTTAAAAAAAAATCGCGAAAGATTTTCCTCTAAAAACCAGGGGCGTTACTTCCCCCCTGCACTCCCCAAATGACGTCCCTGATTGGAAGAACCTAAAATAAACTCGATTAAAGTCTATTTAAAGGTCAACTGATGTATGGCGTTCAAAGAAGAAGAAATTCGAGTCTAACGTCCTAGAACTGTAGTAATTAATAGAACTTCGACTTTGAACTCAGTTGACGATAAGTTCTTGACGCTTAGTTGGCGCTTAGTTCAGCGGTAGCTTTATCGTAGGCTGTAATTAATTACATAATATATACTTCAGTTGCTGACAGCTTTTCAGAAATGACTGTCCAATCGAATTGGATGACAAATTGAACCTGGCTAACCTTGCTGAGTATTATAAAGTTCAATTGTATATCAGCTGGTTAGGTTTTAAATGGCCGGGCAGCTAGTTAAATAAAATCGCTAGATTTGTCTGCTCCATCTCGCATACAGCGCATACAGCCCATCGGCTGAGTTTATAGTCATTTCCGAATATTATCGGATTTCGAACAAGCAGCCGAGGAGCATTAGGTTTAATCGCGCCTTTGAATGCTGAAATGAAATCTCAAAGCATTATATTGGTTCATGCACAGGGCAGACCCTATTGAACCACTTTAAACCTATTATTATTATTATTATTATTATTATTATTATTATTATTATTATTATTATTATTATTATTATTATTATTATTATTATTATTATTATTATTATTATTATTATTATTATTGCCAGAGTCTCTGAGGGTTGACCGGCGCCTTGTCGAGAGCGCTAGGTAGAACTGTATTACGCAATGCGCATTAGACTTATAGAATAACGATATTTCCCATCTTGTTCGAAGTTCTTAGCTGGTTATGTATGGTTAGAGTGTCGTTGCAAAGGGACTCTGTGTTTCAGTGACCGGTCTTCCCGTGGCCTTTTCCATCGTTCTCTGCGGTCTCGTCTGCACCATTTACACGGTTCTCGTAAGTGTCGTCAAATATCAACTTTAATTAGAGTCTCTCTCTATGTTTCTCTCTCTGTCTCTGTCTGTCTGTCTCTGTCTGTCTCTGTCTCTGTCTGTCTGTCTGTCTGTCTGTCTCTCTCTCTCTCTCTCTCTCTCTCTCTCTCTCTCTCTCTCTCTCTCTCAGTATTCCCTGCCCCAAACATAGTAGCTGGCAGCAGAGGATTGCCTACGATTGCTAATTAGTAGGCCCTACTATAATTATTTTTACCTGCGATAGGCCTATAGTAATGATAGTAATGATTCTACATTCATACATTATTCTACAATCGTGACGAACTTTTTGGAAGCTCAAGTTGAAAAACTTGATCATCTGACGATCGTTTAATAAGATCAAAATATTATTTTATTTCACGCTTTTCTCTGGAATTTCATTAGCAACGTTTCGGTGAATTTTCTGGCGAATTTTGCTGTTCGCAATCGCAGGGCGGAATGAAGGCTACGATATGGAACGACTTTATTCAGATGATCGTCATCTTAGTCGGTCTTCTCGTCATCATTTGTCTCGGAGCCGAAGAGCAGAACGGCATGAACAGCGTCTGGAAGGAGAACGAGGAAGGGGGACGCATAATCTTCGATGAGTAAGTAGGTTTACGTTTTACGGTTTATCTGCCCTTCGACCTCTGGTTCGTCTCGAGATAGGCCTATATAGACGCTCATTGAATAATTCGATAAAAACGAGTTCAAAGTAAAAATCGTAATCTAATTGTAATATTAGAAACGAAGATAAGTTAAGTGCGCAGGCGTGGCGTCGATGTGTGGCTTCGAATTTTCAATGTGTTGCCTCTGTTTTGTTTTGCCTTTTCTTGATTAACCTGTCTGCCTAACATTTTAGAAGAACCAGCAAGTACAGTTAAGTCTTTTAAACGCCTACAATCCGAAACTCTTAACTTTGACGAATGACGAAAGTCGAAAAATGATGTCTCTGCTTCTGTCTGTCCGCTACAGTTTCTATCATCATCATCATCATAGTTGCTTTCTGCCAGCTCATTAGCGGCAATAGCTAGACACAAAACTTTTCCATTTATCTTTTTCCGTTGTTAATCTCATTCCATCTATTATTGTCATTTGATATCTTTCGAAGTCTTCTTTGATGTTATCCATCCACTTTTTCCTGGGTCTTCCTCTTCCTCTTTTTCCTTCTTTGTATGTGTAGAGTGCTTTATATGGGAGTCTGTTACTGTTCATTCTATTTACATGTCCATACCATCTAAGTCTTCTTCTTCTGATTTTATCTATTATTGTCTCTTTCATTCCCAGTCTTTTCCTGATGTCTTCATTTCTTATTCTTTGTAATTTACTTACTCCCAATATCTTTCTCAAACAACTCATTTCTGCCACCAATAGTCTGTTTTCATCTGCTCTTTTTAATATCCACGTTTCTGATCCATAAAGCATTTGTGGAACAATGATAGTGTTGTATATTTGAATTTTTGTGTTGATCTTTATTTCTTTAGCATTCCAAATATGTCTAAGTCTTCCCATTGTCTGTAATCCTTTTGCTGCTCTCTTTTTAATATCTTGTTCGTGTCTTCCATCGCTTGATATTTCTCCTCCCACATATGTAAAATTCTTTACTTGTTCGATGTTATTTCCTTCTACTGATATGTGTATCATTTTCTCTCTTTTTTGTTGACTGCCATGACTTTAGTTTTGCTGGATTAATCCGGAGTCAAATCTTCTGCTTGTTTGATTTACTTGGTCTGTAAGCCTTTCTAAACCTCTAGCACTCTCCGCTAGTAAGCTTACATCGTCTGCAAATTTAAGGTTTGATATATTTTCTCCACTACAATTCACTCCAATGTTTAGATTCTCAGTTGCTATTTTAAAGATTACTTCTAGAATTATTATAAAGAGAGATGGAGATAGCACGCATCCCTGTCTATTCCCGACTTCTGTTTTAAACCATTCTGATAGGTCTTTATCAACTTTTACTGCACTTTCCATTTTCTTGTATATTGCTTGTATTAGATTTATTAGTTTCTCTTCTATACCAATGTTTCTCATAGCCTGCCATAAGCCTTCGTGCCATACTGAGTCAAAAGCCTGTTTGTAGTCGATGAAATTGATGTATACAGTTTTATTTGCCTCTGTGTATTTTTCTATCAGTTGTCTTAAGGTAAAGAGTTGGTCTATGGTACTTCTTCCAGGTCTGAATCCTGCTTGTTCTTCTCCCATTATCTTTTCTATATAACTACTGATTCTTTTTGTATAATCTTTGTGAAGACTTTTCCTGGTATGCTGAGCAGAGTTATTCCTCTATAGTTATCGCATAATTCTTTGTCTCCTTTTCCTTTGTATATTGGTATGATAATTCCTTTTGTCCAGTCATCTGGCACTGTCTCGTTGTAGTAGATCTTATTAATTAGTTCATACAGGGTGTCTGTAAGTGTTTCTCCTCCTGCTTTCACTAGTTCAGTTGTTATATTATCAATGCCAGGGGCTTTATTTCGCTTGAGTTCTTTCACTGCTTGTTGTACTTCCTCTTTCAAGATGTTGGATGAAGTCTCCTGAATATTCGTGCTTGGTATTTCTTGAAGCACTGTTGAGTCTGTCTCATTTTGGTGTGTATATAGTTCTTTGTAATACTCTGTATCACAAGTAGTACAACTGTGTAAGCAAAGAAGGGAAATTAGAATAGAAGGAACAGATAAGCATCAAATAAACTGGATTACTAGAGAAATAAAAAGAAAATTAAAAAGAGATAAAGAGAATTGGCTACAAAACACTTGCAAAGAAATACAAAACAACTACAGTGCCAACAGAATTCAGGAAATGTATAAAGGAATCAAAAAACTAAGTGACGACTATAACATGAAAGGAGCAATAATAAAAGATAAAAACAGTTTCTATCGCTTCGCATTAATTTAGTAGAAGTTTTTCTGCATTGTTGATTTAGTTCTTGTTGAGTTTTTGTCTTCGCTTCTCTATCCATCCTTGATGATTCTCAGTCTTTTCTTGACTCCAACCGTCTTCGCTCCGAAGATTGGCTGCATTGTGGACTGTCTTTCACCAGGTGTATATACGGACTTAGGTTTTCTGCTCTTCTTTTAGCCTGCTCTATAGTCAGTCCTGTCCATTCTTTGATGTTGTCTTCCCAATTTGTTTCTTAGCCTGCTTCGTTTACGTGATCCAGACCTTGTGTCTTGTATTAATGATTCTCTGTTAAGTGTGAATGTGCGTCCATTCTTTCTACACGACCATGTCGTTCCAGTTGCTCTCTTGTAATGTAATGTAATAGAGTTTTTATATAGAGCCTCTTCAGTCTTAATTATAAGTCACTCAGAAGCGATCCCGCTGCGGTTAGCGCTGTTGACTTGGCAAAGCCAACGTCAGAAACACTGCTGATAATAGCCTTGACGCCTCTGTGGATCGGAAGTTAGTTAGTTAGTTAATAAGCCAACTTATATAGCGCTATAGTCACAGCAGGCCAAGATCAAGAGCGCTTTACACATTACACTTAAATGAGATGCTAAACAAGTGCATCGTTAGTCTGGTATAGCGAACATTTCAAGACTTAGTCGCGTTGGTCACAAAGTCGGGAAGATGATCTATAAAATCCACTCGGATGGTAAAAGGAGCTCGCCGCCTTAATTAGGCTAAGCAAGTAAGTTAAATCTCGTAAATTTATGTAGCGCTTTGAAAAGTAGTACAATGGAATGACTGGAATCTTAATCTTTCTTGAAATAGCTATGGGCAAGGTGGGTTGTCGGCCGGACGAAGGTCAGTATATCCATGAGGCGGCGGGCGGGTTGCTATAGCAACGGAGGAAATTAATTTTGGAATATATAGGAAGGTTTTAAGTCTAGACCTGAGGGCTTGAGGAGATAGTGAAGGAATTAAAGGAGAGCAGGATTCGGAGCTTATTGTTTGACCATGTCGTAGGCTGCGGAGGGAAACTGGAATTGAGTTCCAAAGTTCTGGTGCGGCGTATGAGAAAGCGCGGTTGCAGATTTTGAGAGTTGATTGATTTAACGGGCGGGGCTGTGAGATGAGATGCCGATCGTGTATGTCCAGGAGGCTGAGGTTTTAGGAGTTTTCGCAGGTAGACAGACTGTCATGAATGGAGTAACCAGTAGACCTGTCAACCTATTTTCCGGTGAGTTTAAAAAAATTTAGTGCAAAATACTGCAAATTACCTTCTTTTTTTTAGCTTATCGACCTTTTTTGCAAGGTTTATTAACATTTAGTGGGCAAACAATGACCTTTTTCTCTCTTTTCTTTTCTTCTTCTTCACTTTGCATCCCCAACACCAACTTCCTATAATTTTTTCATCCCCCCACCAAGAATTCCTGGAACCGCCACTGGGCCTATGTGATCGTTATTATATCGTACGAAATCCGGCGGTGAATTACTAAGAGAGCGGCCTTCCGCGGGATGTTTTTCCCAACAAAGAGACGCCAGTGTAGGACGGAAGATGTTGATAGTCCGCCGCGACGATAGACGGAATTCGCGACGTGGAAAAATCTGGTTTGAATTCCCACTAGGCGGTCTTCCGTGAGAATAATCCGTCGCCGAGTAGGTTCCCGCCGCCGAACTCGTTCAGGTCCGACGGAAATGGAAGACTCCGGCGAAGAATGGAGCAACAGGCGATTGAGACGTACAATTGTCAAGAAAGGCGACATTCCAGACACGCAAACACGCATTGGTGGCGATGTGACAACCATTATGGCGGACAAGATGGCGGACTAGACAATAATGAACGACCGAAAATGTCCAGAACAATCGGAGAAATACAGAGGACAGAGTGAGTTCCTCGAAAACCGACGAGCGAGAACTCAGTCCTCTCTCATTTGGCACAAGAACACCAAACGCAGAACTTCAAAACCTGGCGAGAACGGCGACGTAATCAAAACACACGCAAACACGCGCTGGCAAACGGAAGTCAACCGGAAGCGGACATTTTGGAGTTTCTCATTATCATCATCATCATCATCATCATCATCATCATCATCATCATCATCATCATCATCATCATCATCATCATAATCATCATCATCATCGTCATTATTATTATTATTATTATTATTATTATTATTATTATTATTATTATTATTATTATTATTATTATTATTATTATTATTATTATTATCATCATTATCATCATCATCATCATCATTTGCATAATCACTTAAATCTGGATGTAACTGAGTGGTCGTCTGCTATCAGATTCAGTCCCGATCCGACGATACGCACGACGTTCTGGACGCAGACGATCGGAGGCACTTTCGTCAGTCTGACGATGTACGCTTCGAGTCAGACGATCATCCAGAAGTTTCTCAGCGTCAAAACACTGCGAAAGGCACAGCTGTACGTACACTGTAGTACACAATGACTCAGACTAATTAAGGGGACGTCCATAAAGTACGCCACGCTGGTCGAGAGACAGGGTTTAAGAAAGTGTGACAGGAGGAGGAGGGGGTCAAAAACAGTGAAACTGTCCCAAAAATAGCGTGACGTATTTTATATACGGACCCTGAGACAATAGTCATGTCGACTGCTATGACTATTTTATTTAGGAGCTTACACTTTCT
Source organism: Metaphire vulgaris (assembly GCA_018105865.1). Lineage (NCBI taxonomy): Eukaryota > Metazoa > Annelida > Clitellata > Crassiclitellata > Megascolecidae > Metaphire > Metaphire vulgaris. The sequence goes on along the minus strand of CM030839.1, from coordinate 11,087,813 downwards.
TTAGTCTATACAGAGCTTGCATCTATGACTGAATCGCAATTATACAATCGTAATCGATCTCGTTAATTTATACCAGTTATAATAAAATAAGCAAATTGCAGTAAAAATAAGAATAGGCCTATTATATTGATCTGTTCGCATTACATTTGTAATTCAGCATTGTGAATGTAATATAATGTAATGTAACAAAAAAACACAAAATAGCCATGCAGGATTGAGATCTATCACTATTTGTGCCTAAGAGTAACAATTTCTCAACAAAATGTAAGTATGCATGCATGTATCCATGTGTATGTGTTTATGTATGTATGTGCTGTATGTATGTTTGTATGTATTTGTATGTATGTATGTATGTATGTATGTATGTATGTATGTATGTATGTATGTAGGCCTATGTATGTATGTATGTGTGTATGTAGGCCTATGTATGTATGTATGTATGTATGCATGCATGTACACTGTATGTGTGTGTCGAAGTGTATGCATGTATGCACATGTGTGTATGTTTGGGTGTGTATGTCTGTAGGTCGATATGGTTGGCGACGTTTACTTCGTTGCTTTTCCTGATCTTGGTCGTCATCGTTGGACTCATCATGTACGCCCATTTCGCCGACTGCGACCCTCTGCTGACGGGGAAAGTGGAGAAGACAGATCAGGTAGAGAGAGAGAGAGAGAGAGAGAGAGAGAGAGAGAGAGAGAGAGAGAGAGAGAGAGAGAGAGAGAGAAAAAGAAAAGAGAGAGATAGATAGGCTGTCTAAAATCGACCAATTTACAGTTGACTAACTTGACTTACAAAAGAGAACCTTGCAGGCGAAATGACATTGCATTTAATAATAATTTAATCGAGTGCCTTGTTTAGAGGCAATCCGTCTCTAGGATCTTTGGTTCAGAGGCGAATCTACAGGACCAACAGAAGCATGTTCTCCAACTCCCGAATTTTTGTTTTCTAATTTCTCACCAGGGCGAAAAGCCAAAAGTTATAAAGCCACAAACAAATAAGCGAGTGTCTTCCCTTCTTCTCTTTCAATAATGTCTATAACGACATGCGCCAATGCATAGCCTATGGAAGGGGCGGAACAAGACAGAATGGGGAATTGAACACGAAGTGCCCCTCCAAAATTAATTCCTGGATCCGCCGCTGCTGTTGCTGCTTCGTCTACGCCAGTTCTTTTGCTGATGACAACGGCGTGTGTGTGTACGTGTGGGTGGGTGTGTTATTTGCATCTTAGATGGTGCCTCTGTTGGTGATGGAGGTTATGGGACACTTGCACGGTCTTCCGGGACTCTTCATCGCCACGGCGTTCAGCGCCGCTCTTAGGTAGGTGTTGTTCCTTTCTTCAGAGGGGTTCGTTGAGAGTTCATTCGACGCAGAGTCGTTTTCATAGAAGCGGTCTCTCTCGCCGCCTCAGAGCGACAAAGGATTTCACATTTGTCTTAGAGTAACTTCGAGTTACTATACAGCGACTCCCTTAGAATTACTTTTGGTTGCATTTAAAAGTCTTTTTGCGTGATAAGATAGAGAAATAGGAGGCCTCTGATAATTGAAATTACATGACTGGATAAGTATATATATATATATATATATATATATATATATATATATATATATATATATATATATATATATATATATATAGGAATAACTTGCATGGGCGTCCGCAGAAATTTTTCCAGAGGATGCAAAACAAGGTTTTGTGACGAAAGAAACAAGTCATTTTACTTTTTTATAACTACACAATTTTTTCAGGGGGTCCAATTTGCACCCCCTCCAGACGTCCATGATAACTTGTATGCACTAAACACGCGGGATGTGATATCAGAATGACAGCGAAGCTATAGTCCAGATCGTTCATCAGCAATGTTGGATCAGTAAATTTTAGCTCATTATTATTATTAAGCCTATTGCCACTACAGTACTACTACTACTACTACTACTACTACTACTACTACTACTACTACTACTACTACTACTACTACTACTACTACTACTACTACTACTACTACTACTACTACTACTACTACTACTACTACTACTACTACTACTACTACTACTACTACTACTACTACTACTACTACTACTACTACTACTACTACTACTACTACTACTACTACTACTACTCTAACGAGACGATTTTCATAGCGCCGTGAGAATGGCGAAGGCAAAAGTCAACGGCGCTTTAATAACAAACGTCACTTGATGTAAACCGAATAATTTTTCGTGAGATTTGCTTGGTCTTCTAATCTTTCAGTCTTCGTGAAAAAGTATGATCAGGTCAATTTGGAGTTGCACAGACCCGCCGCACTTGCTCAACGTCGCTGCATGTGACAATCGACCCTCGAGACGCTATACTGATCCTGAGGCGTCGTTTATACATTATACATTATTTGTACATTATACTGGATGATATTTTTCGTTGACGGTGCTATATTAAGCTGTGTTTTCGATCGAATGAGCTGGAGTTGAGTCCTCCGTCAAATGCTTTTTTGCAGCTCTGTGTCTGGAAGTGTGAATGCTTTGGCGGCGGTGACGCTGATCGACTTCATTCGTCCAGTCTACTTTCATTACAAAAAACATCACATCAGCGAAAAGAGCAGCGCCATCCTCTCGCGCGTTCTCGGTTAGTAGCGCGCAGTTCGAATCAGCACCACGCACCCAGTTTTGTGCTGCCCGGGGTAGGGACAGGTGCGTAGCGACGGGGGGTAAATCGGTATATATACCCCACAATCAGACTACCTTAAAATTGTCGATGTGTTTTTAAGATTTTCAAAGATTTTAAGATTTATACTCCCCAAATCACATTATACCCCAAATCAAATTCCTGGCTACGCCCCTGGTAGAGGACCGGACTCTTCGCCCCCTTAAAGTACGCCACTGGTTCGAACTGTTCTGCGAGACATTCTCTGGAGTTGTCAATTGAACGGAACTGATAAAAAGAGACGTCATTAGACGCTTTCGTTGTGTGACTTAACAAGGATGGGTTTAGCGGAAAGCTACGTAATCTTTGAATCATCGTTTCCCGGGAAAGACAGAATACAACAGCAAAGGCTCACAATTAAGATCTAACGTCAGTGGCGTAGCCAGGATTTCCCGAAGGGGAGTTTGGTTTTGACCATGACCAACTTTCTAAAAACCTTGACAAGCAATAAAGGTCATCCCTTTCCAGATGCTGACAAGCAAAAAAAGGTCGTCACCTATAGCGCCTAAAAATTTGTGTCGGTAGCTCCAAGGGGGGTTAACCCCCAAAACCACGTCCGAAAATACAAAATGTATAGAAACATATTAAAAAAGTTTCTCCTCGGCGGCCAAGGGGGGTTTAACCCTCAAACCCCCCTCTTGGCTACGCCACTGTCTTACGTGCAGGAGCTATTGAACATGCGTTGCTTGTCGTTACTGGCTTAAGCGTTCCGTGCTTATCCAACAATATTGCCTAGTCCCAAATGCTTCCGCTCTATAGTTGATTTTATTCGTGCTGAAAATTATAACGACAAACTTCGGACAAAGTTACATTAAATTACATATTATCGTCCAGTCGTACATGCAGCTCAATAGCTTGAATGTGTCGGAAAGAATTATTTTTATCGCTTTTATTCTGGAAATCGTGAATATTATTTTGAAACTCGATCGCTGAAACAAGTGTTGACAGCAACGGACTACAGCTGCTGGGTGGGAGGTAGGGAGGGGGGGTGTTGACTGGCCAATAAGTCCCCGAATATTTCAGTTAGACCTAATAACTCCCGTAGGCCGATGCGACGAACCGACTGCAAAAATATGACAAGACTTGCTGTATTATATTCAACATCAGCGCCGGAAAGATCTGTCAGTTTCTATAGCGGGAGTGATTTATAGTGTTACAGTTGAGTTTAGTTGTTCGTCTTACTGTACTCTGTAAGCGCTTATCTTTGGACTAATAACGACGATCATGGGATTCGTGGCGCAGTTTCTCGGCGATCTTGTTCTCCAGATTGCGCTCAGCATCTTCGGGTTCGTCGGAGGTCCACTTACAGCGCTTCTTTCTCTCGGCCTCTTCTTCCCTTTCGTCAACAGTTGGGTAGGATCTGCTTATCTAGTTGCTCACTTAGGCAGAGGAATGCATGCACGCGTTCTCATTTTCATGCACTTGAAAGCAAAGTTTCATCATTTGTACAATTGCATTGAACGTCGGCACATGATTGTACCATCGATTGATACCCTTTGAGTATTAGAACTGGTGTTATAGAAGTGCATAATAATAATAATAATAATAATAATAATAATAATAATAATAATAATAATAATAATAATGTTGGCTAAATTAAACTAATATAATTGCTAGGTGTCCTCGCAGTACTTTTAGGCAATATAATAATAATAATAATTATTATTATTATTATTATTATTATTATTATTATTTTATTATTATTATTTTACTGTAGTTTGATCGTAGCGTTCTATTCTGCCTTGATTTCTGTTGGGGTTTGCGTTCATAGGTTTTCTCTATGTGAGTTGCTCCCATTATATTATATCAAAAGGCCTAAACCATTGACGGGGGCAAGGAGGGACCCAGTTCCCCTATTCAGGCTGTGACCGGTCGTGGGATTTGAGCAAAGCCGCTGAGTACCGGGGGAGGGGGTACGAGAATGAAAGAAGGCAGATCAACGCGTTGGAGATTGCCCCTGTTCCGAAATCCTGGCTACGCCACGGGTCTAACAAATATCGTCGACGTAAAGAGACCGTTGTTAACTTAATAATACAGATTCAACGGAGAGTGTGATTGATTGGTGGTCGTTGCAGGGAGCTCTAGCTGGTCTCATATCGAGTCTCGGGATTTGTTCTTGGATCGCCATCGGATCCATAGTTGCCAAGTATCCACATCCGATCCTCGACCGGAGCGTCGAGGGATGCCCGGTGGACTCATTCGGGAACGAGTCCACGGTCACCTTCTCCTCCTCCTCCTTTCTTCAACAGCACAGCGATGATGGAGTCGACGATTCCGCCGAACTTCGACGACGGGTAAAGGCAAAGACTACGTACTACTCACCAGGGTGCGATTTGTGACCTGGAGCAGTGGGGGGGATATGCCAAGCTTGGGGGAGATGTAGTTGTTGGGGAAGTGTAGCAGTGGGGTGGATGTAGTGGTGAGGGATGTAGCAGTAGGGGGATGCAGTTGGGCAGGGGGGAATCCTCTTCCAGTCTTCCACCTACAAATCGCGCCCTGCTACTCACTCTGCTGTTCGTTCGACACGAATATTATTTTCAACGAAGTAAAAAACGATTTTTAGGAATGTGGGAGACGCTTTGAAGGTCGGGGTTTTGACTGTGCAATCGGGGGGGCAGCGGGCTCGATTCCGATTTTAGCCACAGCACTACTGGAGTCTACGGAGTGAATGGAGTCCCATGTTCTCCTCTTGCCCCTCTTGCCCTAATGGCGGGCGCCCTTGTGGAGTCAGATTCTAATCATCGATCATCCTGCTCTGGTTAATTATTGGCATTTGTTAGCAATAGCGGTTTAGTGTTTCAATTTCAACCACCTTACGGGATGCTTTTCCCTTAGCTTATTCCTCACTCATTTTATTATCAACCTCTGATCAATCTCTGATTACTATGCTAAACTATGAACACAACTGTTTAGTTACTTAATAATTTGTATGTTAGTTTTAATTTTGTTTCGTTTCTAGTAGGCCTATAAGTTAGTTGAGTTTCTTCCATCATTATGTATTTTTGTTTATGATGCTGATCTTGAAATCAAAAAAAAAACATAAGCATGTCTATACTACTGTAAATCGTCCGTGCATTAATGGTCCGTGAATATTGATGGTAATTCTGTTCAGCACTGATGTATTGTGGATCTACAAAGTATCTCATATGTATTACGGACTGATCGCAATGGCCATCGCTTTCGTCGTCGGCATCGTCGTCAGTTTAATCACAGGTCAGAGCCGAACGAACATTATATCATCCTCGTTAGCAGCAGTGGCGTGCAGACGGGGGTTGGGGCGACGGTGGGGCGGTGACCCCGGGCACCCACCATGCAGTTGGGGGCATCCAAATTGACTCGGCGACCCTTTTTGCCCAACACTTTTTTTACATGAAACCCTTAAAATTATCGATTTCACCTCGGGTATCCACACCAGATAAGGGCTTCCAAATAGTCTCGACGCCCTTTTCTGCTAGCTAACACCTAACACGGAGGTGGCGGGGAGCATCCAAATTTACTTTGGCCCCGGACATCCACCACTCTTGACTCGCCACTGGTTAGCAGCCATTTGCAGCTGTACAACATCAATTAATTACTGCTGACTTAGGCATAGGCCAAATATGGTATTTTCTTGGTCTCTTCTTACTGACTTGTCGCCCCACTAGTGTACTCTGTAAAAATAACAAGAGGAAGTTTGTATGACGTCAATAACTTATATAAACTAAATTATTTAGAATAATGAATTGATTTAAAAATCTTTCTCCTACAGGTCTGATTCCCTACTCCCCCCTCCACAGGCCTGATTCAAATACCACCATATTCATAGGCCTAAACATATGTTGGGACCACGATTCCAGTTCTAACGTCCAACAGGTTCTTAGAGGCACTTGGCTATCACCGCATTCGATGCTTACTGTATAAGTATATATATATATTTATTTATTTATTTATGTTTCCGGTGCTTTGTTCTTGAGGGACTTGTGATGAAAAAAATTGTCCGGAGACATAATATTACTGCGTGTTAGCTTGTGAGCGATATATATATATATATATGTGTGTGTGTGTGTGTGTATGTGTGTGTATGTGTGTATTTATGTGTATATATGTGTAATTATATGTGTGCATATATATGGGTGTATTTATGTGTGTTATATATGTTTATATATGGGCATATTATATAATATTATATATATATGTATGTTTGCTTGTTTGTTTGTTTGTGTATGCATCTGTGTGTGTGTTTGTGCGCGCGTGTGTGTGGAGGGCGGTAGGTTTCTTGCCATGAAACTGGATGGTTGCGGGTTCGAATGACCCCAGCCACCACGTAGCTATCTTGGGCAAGATTTTCCCCTCTGACTTGCTCAATGCCTACGAGTCTTCACTTTGACGTGAGTTAACAACTATGTAATGGCAATGGTAGGCCTACTAAAAAAAATAATAATATAGCTGTAATCATCTGTACGAAATGCTTTGATTTGATAAAGGAGTGGCAAAAGATACAGATCCGAAGCTGCTTTTCTCTTGGGGTGACAATTGTTGCTGCTACTGTCCTCGTTCCGCTCGCGAATGTCTTAAGTGTGGAGCCGGAGAACCTCGCGATGAAGAGGACGAGGTCGGTAAAAGAAACAGCTCAGGAATATATCGTGTCCAATGTTTTTCAGAGTTAGACGCATTTATAAAATGTCAAAGGCGCAGTCACTTCGTGTAGGCCTAATGGCTATAGGCGTCGAGGATGAAGCTGCTTCTCTGGTATTGGCTTAGCCACGACGGGGGAGGAGAGGGCAACACGGGGATCGAACCGTGGTCTGGGATTTTATTTAATATACATCAACCCACAGCTAACTCCTGATGGCATCTGAGGTCGTGTAGATTTGAGTAGCAACTGTGACAACCATTTGTCTGCCAGTAAAGGAAAACGAAGATTTTCCAGAAAAGGTATTCTGAGATTGCCTCAAGAGTTCTCTAAGCCACGGGTCGCAATTTCGAGGGACGGGTGACTAGGCAAGTTCCCCAGTGACGACAGCACCCAAGACTTTAGAGTTTTAAGTTTCAAATTTTTAAAGATTTTCCGTTACGATCGAGTCATGATTTTCCATTATGAGACAAATTGTCTCGATATACGAATCCCCCAAGTCCCCTGGAAGCATCTAAACACCTTGAACCACTACAACCCTAAGCAAAAACTCTGTTATCCATTCAATGAATCTGTGCTGACATAGGACCTACTCGGGTTTTGATGAACGATTGAAAGACGCACGAAAACTACGATTACCTTAGATCAGTTGGGCATACGCAGCATAAGCGTAGCAATGTTTTCACGTAAGCATATAAACAACTAAGTATGTGTTCATTTGAACGGCTATAGTAGTTTGCATCGCAAATAAATGCTGCCTGTAATGAACAAAGTGAACTGCATTTATGCAATATTGGATGACTTAGAAATAACGGAGTTTGGTGTTGCAAAATTAGAGTCTCGACGGCTCAGTGGAAAAGAAGGAAATGGATTCGAACGGATTTGATAACAAGGGCTTCGGCGAATTCGAGACGGAAAAGCATCACAGCATCGAACACGGCCATCATTACGAAGATGCTGACACCCTACAGACGTTCAGACAGACCAACTTACACGACATCGACATCGTTGCCGGTTCTAATAACAAGACTGATGCGAATGGCAACGTGGAAAGACGAAGCTCTAGTAGAAGTAGTCTTTCCACCGACGAATACGACAAAACGCACTTCTAGCAGATGTCTGTGGTAACGACTGTTCGTCCGTCACTGTCCAAGTTGACTTTCACTTAACAAGTTCTGTATATTAAATTTTCTATTGGTCTTATACAGTATATTTATACCAAAATATCAGCCTTCGTGATGTTTTAAATCTTATTTACCATTAGGTGCATTTCTAGGGTTATCAACTTGTCATACATCGTCAATGGGATCCAGAAGTATATATAATAACAATCCCACAGCGACTCTATTGCCCAAACTTAATATTATCAAAGTGACTGACTTTCAACTGTATAGCATAAAGGCAAATCTTATCGCTTAATTTGTGTTGCTTTTTCGAGTGCGTGATAATTGTTATTGGTCTTAATTTTACTATTTTAGGCGTAGGTAATTGATTCATGTATTATGGTTAAACCTAACTGCAAGGTCGTTGCGTCTCAGTTCGATTCCGAATCAAATTCCATCGTTCGATCGAAGAATACGATCGCCTCCTCTCTTAATTGTCACAGTAGTCGCCAATAAAACGTTTGCGAAATTAGCCGCTTTAAATGACTATACATAGGCCTAAGAAGTACTGTCGATTAGTTTAGACCATTTTGGAATTTTGCGTGCTTTTGACATAATATAATTTCTGCTTAGCTTATACTGCCAGTCTCGGCACAATGCTCTGTACCATTTTAAAGTTTCATTCGCTAGGCTATTTCAGAAAGAGTCGGAATGCGCGAATTGTGACGAGATTTCTAACGAAGCAGGGTAACTCCATTCATTATTGGTCCCAATGTTTCCATAAGACTGCGTTAGGGGCCATCCACAAATGGCGTAACGCGCCTAGTGAGGGGGAGTCCGGACATTTGTTACGAAGTGTGACGAGTGGGGTGGGGGTGGGGGGTTCCGTGAGTCTGACGTAACGCAATGCAAAATCTATAAGATGGTGACCTTTTTTGGTTGTCAGGTTATTTGGATAGGGAAAATATACGGATGTCAGGTTATTTGTAGAGGGAAGGATGACGTTTTTTTTTTGCTTGTCAAGACTTTTCGGAATTTGGGATACCGAAAAGGGGGTCGGCCCGTTGTTACGTCATATTTTAGGGGTCCGACTTTTTGTTACGTCGCGTTACGATGAGGGGTAAAAATGCAAAAATCGCGTTACGTAATTTATGGACGACCCCTTACGTGTGCGAGTGTTAAGATATGTATCTACAGTGTTTTGTTGTGCGAACTGAAAAATTAAAATGACCGTTTCAACATTGGCTAAGTTCTTATGTTCTGCATGCATATAATTTTCTGTGATGATGATGTCGTCGACGACAATGATGGTGACGATGATGACGATGATGATGATGATGATGATGATGTGGGTGGTGGTGGTGGTGGCACAGACTTCAAAAGTTTGACCGACTTCTGTAGCCACCTATCACTCGCAATTACTCCTATTCTCCCCCGATAAATATGCATTTGTATGCAGGATCCAAAATTAGAGTTTGGCCTAGTCTTTGTGCCATTTCTACCTGTCCAGGTGCATGTTTGTGCTCCAAAATCCTTCGTCGTCAGCCAATTGGTGCAGAACAGGACAGCTATTGCTCCTCCTCCTCCGCCTCCACTTGATTGCTTACTGTTGTGGTGAATTAACTGCTTTGCCTGTGATCTTGCTTGAGTCATTAATGTTTGTCATCCCGATGACACACTCGTCGAGGACACAGTTCGAATTCCCGTGTAAACAACGTTGTGTACAGTATAAGCAATGTTTGTAGCTTTCCGCTGAATCAGATGGCACGTGTCCTAGTGGGTGCGGTTGCACGCTTCATACCACGAGCCAGGCCGGTAGGCTTATAAATCAGAAACTGAACAGGAAGTAAGAGTAAGAAAGCCATTAAAGGGACGACAACAACAAAAAGCGCAAAGCATGACAGCAGTCTTCTTTCTTTCCTTCGTCGTTCCCTATTGGGTTGGACGATGGATGAGTCCGAATGAATTCCTTCCACTTCTGTCTGTCTCTTGCTGCCTTGGTCATTTGGATGAGGTTCGTTTGCATTTCTTCTGCATACTCTTTTAAGTTTTATATCCATATCCAGTAGCAGGAGTCCCCACAAAATGACCCAGTAAATTTAGAAAACTTTCGTACCCTATAAGCTTATTGTGCAGCGTAATTATGCGTTTTTCATGCATGCATCTTGCACGTACATCATACCAGAGGCCAGAGGCCAGTTGACATTCGAATGCCCAATGTACGAATATCCTCGAGAGATTCGGCCTTCAGCTCCAGTATAACACTCTGTGCGAAATGCTCCAACGGGTGAGAATTTTAAGACGAGCAGGCTAACATATAGATCTAAGACTAAGTTATCTAACTAAAAAAATGGGACAAGTTCTTCATTGCCTGATGGGGGAATGACGAGTCTATTTCGGATCGACCGTCGACTAATGCATTTACCAAATTGGCGTTATAGAAATCTTTAAATAATTAGTTTTCATGAGATTTTCTCTTCGAAATGTCTTCGTTTCGAGAGATTTTGACGCATTTACTCTATTTCACTTCTATTTCACTTCTGGTCGCGATATCTATCCCAGCCCCTACGTCAGAAATATCGGCATTTGCATTGGCAATACCGCCACAACGAGGCAAAACGTGACACGCACCGTCGCCAGCTACTTCGCAGCACTGCGGTTGATCAGCAGCATACAAAAATATGTCCTCTCTTACCGCCCTGAAGACTTTGATCAGTGCCTTAGTAATCACTAAACTCGGCTATGGTAACGCCACCTTAGCAGGGCTCCCGAAACACCTTCTCGACAGACTCCAGAGCGTATGCTATTTCATGCGGCTGCACGCCTGATCCATCGATCAAGGAAGTATGACCACATCACGCCACTGTTGATCGACCTACACTGGCTCTCAGTCCCCGAGCGAATAACGTATGAGCTGGCAACCCTCGTCTACCGGTGCCTGCACGACATCGATCGGTCCCTCCTATCTCAGGTCCGAACTCCAGAGATTGGCAGACATAGACAGTCGAAGGCGTCTGCGATCTGGCTCCATTCAAGCACTCCTCGTGCCGCGCACACGCCTTGCCACTGCCGGCGACCGTGCCTTCCCGGTTACCGCAGCGAAAGCCTGGAATCGTCTTCCCATCTGTATTCAAACATCACCTTCTCTGGAAATATTTAAGAAGCGACTGAAGACTGAAGGCTGTTCGAGATCAGCTATTCTGTTAAATCCTGACCTACAGTATAGGCCTATTACTCATGAACTATGTAATGTGTTCAAGCAGTCCTCCTAGGACAATTTACCACATAAATCTTAACGTTCAATAATAATAATAATAATAATAATAATAATAATAATAATAATAATAATAATAATAATAATAATTTCATCAGCGGTGTAAACTTCAAAAAACCTGTATACGGTTATAAGTTACATAGACCTATGACCATGTAGTTTTATGGTCTTTGTACTGTGGACGTCTATTGACATTGTTCTTACGACCAACAAGGCATCCATTCACCACCGACAGAGTAGCAAAGATAGTCTGACAAAGACGGGTTTATAAATTTTCGCGACCGTTAACAATCGAAATTCAACCATGTTGTTATTGTATGAAAAACGTCACCAGTTTACAAGACAACCAGACAAACGGACGGTTTCATCGCTCAAAGAATTTTAAAAATACAATATGAACGTTGTATAGGGCTAATTTGTGACTTTGGCACTGAATCTAGCTAACTAAAGGCCTTCTATAACGCCACTTTAGTAATGCATTTGGCACACAGTCGATGCTCAATCTACTTTTCCAGTTCCTATAAGAATCAGTTGTGTCGGTGAGTTATGGACCAGTATTTTGTTCTGCGACCGACGCGTTTTTGAAGGTTCCTCGAATCGTCTTTGAATCGTTAAAGCTGCTGCAACATATTTACGGCAAAGCAATTCTTTTGCCCAAAACCCAGTTAATATTACACTCATCGTCATCATAATGATCATCATCAACAACAACAACGTCGTCGCCGTCGTCATAATCATAGTCTCCTTCTGAATCGGACCTCAGCAGTTCTTTTTATCATGCCATAGTTTTCGATTCCAGTTCACATTTTCATGTCGTCTATCCGGGTTCTTCCTGGCAGGGGCACAAACACGACCCGTGTCCTCGTGTCCTGACACGGGGGCAATTTTTGCTAGGGTTGTGTCCCTATGGGGTATGGACACTGGACACGGTTTTTTTGCTTTGAATTAAATACAATTGTGTCAGAATCCCAGAATAGCGTTCCCGTTATAGTCAGATTTGGCTACGTAATTAATTTTTCGTTTTATAAGATAGGGTCGAAACGTTATGGACGGCGAGGACCAAACAACCGTGACAGTGTCTGGCGGAGGACCATGAAGTTAAATAGACCTATAATGTAAATGGCATGTAATAAAAGAAAAAGTAAGAAATTGAAGACAATTTTAATATAATTAAACTAAGCTCTTTATTTTAACGAAGAAATATGCCTAACTACTAACTATAACTAACACAAGAACAATGCAAAAATGTTACTAAAATGAGATATTATTAGAAATGGAAATTATTAATCATTTTAATTAGATACTTTTGGGTTGTTGGTGCCAAATTAGGCTCACTGGCGGGTCGGATATGGCCCGCGGGCCGATGATTGCCAACCTCTAGCTGTTATAACGTATACTTCTCTTTATCTTGACCTGCCCAAAAGTCTGCTCTCCACTCTGCAATCTGTCCTAAATGCTGCGGCTCGTCTTGTGGCTAAAGCTCCTCGCTACTCTAGCATCTCAGACTGTATGCTTAACACCCTCCACTGGCTTCCAATTTCTGACCACATTAAATTCAAACAGGTCATTATTGTTTCTGCAGCACTTCGAGGTCAGGCACCGTCTTACATTACTGAGCTTTTCAAATAACCCTCTTCCACTGCTCATCGCCTGCTTCGCTCCACTGATCAGAAGAATGTTTATGTCCCCAGATCACGCACTGCTCTTACTCAGCGTCGGGCTTTTGCAGTGACTGGACCTTCCCTCTAGAATGCCTTGAACCCATCCATTCGGGAAATCACTTCTTACTTCCTCGCTTTGCTCAATGCGAAAGCTAAAGTTTCACTACTTTTCTTTCTACTTTAGCCTGCGACTCTAATGCCAGGAGCACCTCTGAGTAGAAATAGAAGGGGCGCTATACAAATTCCACATTACATTACATTACATTACATTACATAGAGTATACACATACGTACGCCAGATAAATACTTGACGGTTGCTGTGGGTAGTTACACAAACTAGGAGCTTTGAAATGTTTAGCAGTTTGATGCGTTTTAAAATTGAATTTGCTTGAAATTTTCGAATTTTCTATACTGTTCTTGCAACACGCATGTTAGTGCAATCCAGTTATATAGGCTTATTTAAGTGTTAGCGTGCGGTGACGGTCGGTCGGTCGGTCGGTCGGTCGGGGAGAAATTAGGACACGACCGTTTTACTGATCTGGTTTGCGCTACTGCTTCTTGGTCTTCTTTAGGTCGACCTACATATTTTCCCTCTAGAATGTTCTGTGCATGACCGGAGCAGGACGCTCTCATGACGTGCCTAGCGTATTGAAGTTTTCTTTTGCCCAGTGGCGTAACGGAGAGGGGGCGGGGGCACTTTGTTGACTGCCCCCCGGGCCCCGGGCGGGGGGGGGGCCCAAAGAGGGGTCTAAGCTAGGGTTAGGTTAGGGTTAACCCTAACTTCTTAACCCTAACAACGCTAACCCTAGAAATGATCGTGCTGACGACCTTTTTTTGCTCGTCAGGAGAAAATAGGAGGTGATGACGTTTTTTTTGCTCGTCAGCACGAAACTTTGGGGCCCCCATGGCAAAGATGCCCCCGGGTCCCCAAAAGTCACGCTACGCCACTGCTTTTGCCTTCTCTTCCTCCTCCTTCTCCTCCTCCTCCTCCTCCTCCTTCCTCCTCCTCCTACTACTACTACCACTTCCATCACCACAACCGCTACTACTAGGCACTGGCCTATTTATTCTTCATATCCACTTGTTTACTTTACTACTGGATGGATATGAAACTGAAAATGTCCGATCAATGTCCAGATATCAATTAACAAATCATTGAGAAGGAGCGTTTATTAGTTAACACGACACTACATCTGTTCGATCTATGACGAAGTAACACAAAGTTCGACGTCAAATCAATGGATGAACACGACATGCAAGCGCTCAGTTAATGCCCGCTTTCTTTCTATTAAAAAGGAGGCTCACGACAGTTCAACGACAGAAAGCAAAATGAAAAAACTTAAACGAAATAGAAATTGAAATAAATAAAGCTCATAAATAAGAAAATGAACAGAAATCGAAATGCATCGTTGCATATTGGACTCAAAGCAGTTCAAACGGCGTTGGTGTTCTGCGGGTGTCGATTGTGATTAGACGTCTACATAAACAACTAAATGGACATGCACCTGCCCAATATTTTAGGTTTGGTCTCACATTTTTGCAAAGGCTTCAGTAGCCTATTACTGTCACGCAGAAGAATTGTGAAGGTGTTGGATTAGCTTTAGACGCGAACAGTAGGCCTACACACGAATATTCACATCGCTTTAAATCTCATAAATATCAGGAACTATAAAACAAAACCAATGTCCCTGTAAAATAATCGTGATTCGCATAAGAAGTCAGAGGAACAGAAAGAGAGAGCGGAGATTCGAGGGTTCGGATGGCGGGGAGGGGGAGTAGATAGTCGGTGGTTAGTGGAAAGCGATTCGATTTTTAAGCCGAAATCATAGACAGCAACATCGTCAGAAACAGTTACTCCGCGCAGCCTGTTCTGTACACATGGCAAATTCTTCACAGCACTTCGGTTTGCGATCACTCCTCGTCAGACGCGCTTCTTTTCTCTCGCAGCCTGCAGTAAATGTAACGAAACGTATCTGGTTGAAACCTGTTTACACATTGAACTAGGGTCCTAAAATGTCTAAATTTAGAAGCATCTGAGCTAGAAAAGACGCCAAAAGGTTTAATAAAACTACAACTTTATTGACAAAATTCTAAAGGTAGTACCCTAGTTCTACAAAGCCAAAGTGCTTCCATTCATACCGCCTACAGGCTGCAATAGGCCTACCCCGCCCCGCCGTACATCGCCCCATTTGAAACTTGCAAAGAATTGCAGTAAAGTAAGGGCGCAGAGGAAATAATGGAGGTACTGTCGTAATGAAGGTACATGTTCAATTGTTAAATAGATCTCTTAGTGGTATCTATACTTAGCCAAAGATTTATTATAGCTGGATAGAGATGACGAAATGCTAAAAGCCTTTGGTGTAAAAAGAAAATTGATAAAAAACATGAAAAACAACAGCTTGAATTTTTCGGACATCTAATAAGAAAGGATAGACTGGAAAATCTAGTCATAACAGGAAAAATAGAGGGAAAAGAGCAGGAAGAAGACAAATAAGTATACAGACAACCTAAGAGAAGCACCAAGGACTAAAGGAAACATCGAACTGATAAGAAAAGCCATAAATCCATGGTCGCCGACTTAGCAATACATGGCAGAGCCGTAGCGAAAGGGGCAACCGACCCGGGGCGCCGAGGTGGGGGCGCCAAAATAGGGGGTTTGGGTTAGTATAACAAAAAAGAAGCAAACAAACAAAGGTAAATACGTCATAATCACTCGACTGGACTAGTAGTGAAATAAATGAGTGACGACCTTTTTTTGCTTGTCAGGGTTTTTTGTGGCGGATTAAGGTGGCGTCGGAGGAAAATAAGTGACGACTTCGGAAGTTGAAGGGGGCGCCATCAGTATGTTTTGCCCCCAGGCGCCGGATACCATCGCTACGCCACTGATACATGGCACAAAAAGAAAAATTAAGAAGAAAAAGAAGAAGATATATGATGATGTAAAGATGACGTACTGGATAGAGAAAGGTTTCCACCGTATCCGTACTAAACTCGTTCTCAGCGACGCATCGGTAGAGACCCATGTTATCTGCGAAACTGATCGACTTAACCAGCAAATCTCCGTTCTCTTCGACCTAAAAAAATTCACACCAATAAATGTATTGCAGCCCTATGTAATATCTAATTAGGCTACAGATGCGCTCACGAATACGATGTTCTGCACGTGCGCGTGGGCACATGTTGTGCGTGTGCATGGAAGACGTGCAATTGTGCACGCCTCAAGAAAATCAGGACATCGCGGTTGGTGCAGACTAATCGTGTTCAATTTTTCGGGGGGGGGGGGGGGTTGAGGCGCCTTTCCACACTGCTCGAAGCCGACCACTCCGTGTGAGACAGAAATTTTGGGTTTCAGCTGTCCAATTCCTTTCGCTGGAACTTGACGATTTTTGAATGGGACACTTCAAAAGCCTGATTTCTTCATTGTTTTCTAGAATCGATTTATACGAGAAAGAACTTTTCGTAAATATTGCGTTATCTGGCAGCTTCAGATTTCCCACGGACTGTAATTTCAGACCCCATATAGGCCTAAATCGTCCCCATTCACATTCTATAACAAATGACTATATATCATATCACTATACAGTACACTAAACCACGCAGCCGAACATTTCATTAGTAGAGGCATGAAAACTACAGTACTTTTATTTCAGTTTCTGAAAGGCATTCCTTGAAATAAATATAATCCTTTTTATCTATCAGCCTATGACGCGGTCTTCCGTACGAATTGCTTATCTGATGAAAGATTGATGCAGAATCAATTATTGCAAAGAAAGTTGAGGTATTTCTCTTAATTGTGTGCTTAAATAAAGGCGACACACATCAATCTAGCTATGGGTGAGGATTTTATGAAGACGCGATCAGAGAAAATAAAGAGCATTTTGTCTAATTATATTGGCAGAAATAGTCGCGATTGGCCTATAGGCTACAGTAACCTTGCCTTTGTTAGCTTACTGTAATTAAAGGGAAGTCAGTTCTTACCTGGTACTGCGGGTCGTCTTTAGTGATCGGTTCTCCGTCTCGGTCGAGCCACGTGACCTTGACAGGACCACTTCCGGTGGGTCTACAGTAGAGCTGTACATCCGCTCCCTCTATCTCCACTCTGTGTAGAGTCCACATGTAGATTCTCGCCGGGATCGGTGCTATAAAAAAACCACCGAACGACACGTGACTACCACACTTGTGGGTGGAATACTAAACAGGCCATGGCGTCAGTCGTACGCTGCCGGCGCAGAGCAATTAATTGTCACTGCAGGAAATTCTATCACAAAAGCAAAATGTCTGAAGGAAATTTTTATGCAGTGAAACGCCGACCGCTAGGTGAATCGTCTTCAAGGACCATTGTATTACATCATGGGTGTGTGTGGGGGAGGGGTAATTGACCTAAGTGCATGTCGTCTCGTCTTGACGCTAAAATGTGCGTGACTTCGGTCACGCAAAGACCTCTGCGTCAGCTCATCAGTCTTCAATCGTCTTATTCGAGCATTTAATGTAGGAGGGCGAACAATGTGGCTGACTTAATCGATAACCAACTGACCGCTGGAAGTCAATTGAAATATAAAGGGTACATCTAAGTGTTGAAAGAAATTTTGCACACTTAGAAACATTTAACGTGGTAGCCTCTCTTTGATTTCCTTGGCGGTGTCATGACACCGAAATCTCTCCAAAAAGCATAATCCCGTAATAGGCAAATAACCAGTACTGTACTGGAAATTGTATAGGTGGTACAAGTTGAAAGTAGACGTCTAAGGACTGCAACAGTACCATTAAATCACAAAATGTAATAATAATAATAAATGTGGATCGTTAGAGAGAATTCAAAAAGAAGTTCAAAAGAAATTATTTGACGAAGGGGACCTACTGTAGTAAATTCCATTATAGGTTTCTCCGAAGGTCATCTTAGAACTAGGCAGTGGCGTCATTTCACACTTTTCTTGGGGCGAGAAAATTTTTTGGCAAATTTTTGACAAATTTTTGCAAATTTTAGGCATTTTTTGCAATTTTTTTGCAAATGTTTTGCAAATTTTGAGTAATTTTGGCAAATGTTAGGGCCAATGTTGGGAAATTTGTAATTTTGTGATTTTTTGGCAATTTTTGCAATATTTTACACATTAATACATTATAAATTAATATTTTCATTTCCTTGGGGGGCCACGGCCCCCCAGGCCCCCACTAAATGACGCCTCTGGGACTAGGCCTATTTAGAGAACGCAATTTAGGCCTAATAACGAAATTTGTGCAAATAGATTAGGAATTTCCTACCTGGTTCTTGATTCTTCTTGAAACAGCGGTTGGCTGAGGCGACACTGTTAACGCTATGGTCTGAAAACAAATTGAATTATTTGAGAATTGAGTTACCTTCTGAAAAAATACTTTCACTTTCGTGGTACAGTATCTATTCTCCCTCAAGCGCTGATTTACAGTGCGTGCGAACAAGAGACCAAAACTGTCTTTCAGAACTAACATTTTAAAACCTCATCTGGAAATGTACTTGATTCCTAAATCTTAGCTATCCTTATTGTAAAATTTGTCATCTTAGTGCATCGAGAATTTGAGTCATCCTTGAGAAGCGGGGTGCCATGTTCCCTCCCCTCTCCAAAAAAGACACCAAAGAGAATAAAATATTCAACATCTGTTAGTTAGTTAATTATTATCAAAGAAATAGAAAATAAATGCAAAGTTAGAGTAAACAAAACGAACAAAACAACATAACAAAATATACCTTTGCGATGTTGGTGTGTCTCGAGATGATGTTTGCGTAATGAGCGCTCTCGATTTCCAAATACTTTCTTTGTTTCTGTTATAGAAATTGTCTCGGAGTTAGACAAAGCCATTTTGATTAAACGCGGATATGAAAATAGTTCAGGTTCATGTCTTCGCCTTAAGCTTCGCGTGGGTGTGGTCTGGAACTCTGGATAACTGACACGTCGGCTCGTAGGCCTACTTGGATGGGTGACCTACCGGGATCGAGTCGTGATGCCGGCGGCCAACCAAGCCTTTCACCGCTTAGGCGTGGATGAACTTGTAGCACCGTTAAGCTGCGGAGGTAAAACGCGGGTCTAGAGAAAGCAATGGCAAACTGCTCTAGATTAATGGCGTAAGTCACCTACGTCACTGCTTGCCTAGTACAAGGAGATTAGTGCCGGACCCTATACGCTAGCTCGAATACTGGACTAACTTTACCTTTTAATAATACTAATACTAATACTAATAATAATACTAATAATAATAATAATAATAATAATAATAATAATAATAATAATAATAATAATAATAATAATGTTTAGAATGGTTCAGTATCGTCTGTTCTGTGTTAAAACCACTATTTTACGGCGTTGTATTGCTCGCTCGCTAAAATAGTTAGAGTCGTAAACTTGCGTAACGTCACAAAAGAACGGTTCTAAGATTAATGGCCGTCTTGCCGTCACCCGAAAAATAAATTTGTGTCCGTTTGAATTACTCGCACGGGCGAGACTCTTCAAGTAAAACACATTATCGGTCGGAATTCTTTCAACTGTCGTCGAGCCGAAGAAGATAGGCCTACCGTGTACACAGTGGCGCGGGCGGGGGGGGCATTCATAAATTTCAAAAACGACGCAATTACGGTCTCGGGGATTCCCTATACGAGTCAAACTTGGTTCGACGACCGAATAAAGACTACTGTTCTGTCGCCCTACTCACACACTCCAAAAACATTTACACGCATGTTGTCTTCGATATAGATACCCTACGTCTGAAAAAAGAGGTGGAAGCCTCGATAGCATCGGCGTAAACTTCTATTAGGTCTCGAGTCTCGAGCCCCGCCTCTTTTTAGAGGCTAATATAGGGAAGGAGGAAGGTATAAGGGCTAGGCCCCCACTTTTTCAGCCAAGTTTACGCCAATGCCTTCCACTCTTAGCCCTCACCACGCCTTCTTATGATCTAACAACAGCTCCTTCTATTTCTTCCTCAGCATTTTGTAAGCCTATTGCTCGATGGTGATTTCTGTTGTCATTTCTCAGAGACGTTCCGACGTGGCCTCGGTCAAGTCCACGACCTTGAACCGCAGGTACTGTCGCAGTGTCACTGGTGTATGCACATCACTGGATGAACTGCTGTCAGCCACTTCAGACACACGGTCATCTTCACTAGCAGATTCACGACCATCTATCACACGTTCAGTATCACCATCACTCTCTTCCGAAACTTGTTTGAGAACATCATCAGCTGAGTGTCTATAGCTCCAAGTCGACTAATGATGCTATTTTTTAAATTGTAAATGGACTTACACAAATTGTCAAACGGGCGCAGAACTGCTAAAATGGGAGCTGACTTATAAAATAACTCAAAATAAAAAACCTAAAGACTAGATTATGAGGCGTTTCTTTGTAATCAAACTGAACGCTCTCTGCGCTCAGTATTTTATAATTGCTATCACTGGGAGTCCACGTGGACCCCGTTAACATTTGCTCGAACATACTATGATATTATGCCACGAACACCCTAAGACCCAAATAAATAGATAATCTGGTCCGTATTTTATGCACCAACAACTATCTAAAAGTGTCTCAGAATGCCATCTATTGAATAGAAGCAAACTGATGATAAACATGTTTAGGGTCCAATTAATGGACCTCTGTTGCCCTGTTGAAGGTTAAGGATACAATACAGCAGGACTTCGTTATAACGTATACTTAGCGGGTCTGCAAAATTGAGTATGCTATATCCGAGGTACGTTATATTCAATACAATCCAATACTCTAGGGCGTCGCACGAGACCGTATACATTGCGGTAAATTATGACCGCGTATACACTACAGCCGAGTTTGTTTTCAATTGCGTAGCGACGAGGGGGTTTATCGGCCTATATCACCCCCTAAAAATCAGTATATATATATATAATATAGTATATATATATGTATATATGTATAGACAGTGGTTCTCCCACAGGGCAGACCCTACTGAACCACTCTAAACCTTATTATTATTATTATTATTATTATTATTATTATTATTATTATTATTATTATTATTATTATTATTATTATTATTATTATCATCATCATCATCATCATCATCATCATTATTATTACACAAGTATATTGCATATATAATGTATATGTACAATATATGTTCATATATTATATATATATATATATATATATATATATAATAATATACAGTGTATATAACAATATATACTCGAAATTTTACCCCTCTTAAAAAATCAAATTTCTGGCTACGCCCTATCTGCTATATCGAAGTTCCAATGTGTGTGTCTTCCAGTAACAGATGGCAGAGCGGGTTAGCGCTGGAGCGGTAGGCTGACGGAGCGGATTCAAGTCCCGTCAACGCCCCTAGTGACTTTCACACAGGCATTAATGCCTCCCAAGCCACTTAAAATCACGCTAAGTGCTAAGTTAAATAAATTAAGCAAGAGAGCACCGTGCCTATAAGGGCTCAAAAAGGGTTGGTTGAAGATGGGGGTAATCGGTATATATCCCAAAAATCAGGGGGTACAAAAAAGGTTTTATGTGATCCAAAGAAACAATATGTAATTTTATATTTTATAGTTAAATTTATACCTCCCCAAACATTTCTATCCTCCCAAATCAAATTCCTGGCTACGCCCCTGCCAAAGGGTTGGTTGAAGTGGCTAACTACTACTGACCGATTATCAGCCGGTAGTCGACGGCGATCCTTCGCGTCGGCGTTTCAGCGACGCAGACGTAGACTCCGGCGTCCACGTGACCGACGCAGTCTACGTACAGCCTCGATCTGGTGGCGCTCAGCTGAAGCGTCGACAGACGATCGTTGGTTTCGGTGTTCTCGTACGACAGCGTCTCCTCGCCGCCCACCACCGCCACCAACTCATCCGAAGCCCCTCCCTAATAGCGAAACCGCAGACAAGATATTGGATCTCTTTAGCAAAGACATAATATCAAAATAGAAAGTCTTTAAGATATAGACAGCGTGCTCATTGATGGCTTAGAAGGCATTAGCCTCTTTGTCAAAGTCACTGTATATTTACCCTAGACTAAGCGCTCGTGAATAAGCTGGTGCACGGCGTTGTGTTTCGACTAGCTCCGTGAAAACTCGTTTGATTTACTTACTTACTTAAATGGAATCTTAGCCTAAGCTTAAGGTTACTGCGAATGATTTACCCTATAGGACTAACTCTTACTCATAAGAATATCTACCCTTAGTAAAGGCTAATCATTCGACAAAAGATAACAGCAACATTTTTCGATAGCAAAAGTTAATTACTGTAATTGATGGCTTTGAACGTCAGACTGTTTACGGTCGTAGGTAATGTACTCGTATGTTTACCTGGTCGATGCGTTGACCATTTCGAAGCCAGTGGATGAGGGGAGCTGGTGTGCCTCCAGCCTCGCACTCCAGCACCGCCTGGCCACCGATCGGTGCGTAGACTTCGCGGACTGTATTCGTGTCAAGGTCATCGCCGTTGAAGAAGATCTTTTCCTTGTGCGCAGTCTCGCGGCAGACGCACGCCGCCGGAAAGCAGACGGCCACGAAACAGCCGAGGAGAGCGGCGGCGACGACCAACTGAGTTCCGTTGTTCTTTTCTGCCATTTCGACGACGACGAACGAGATCTGGCGACGACGACCGTTCCTTTTCGTTTGACAATAAGACCTCCTTCGATTCTTCGCTTACTTCTTTATGGGTGCGTTTTTGTTCGATACGCTTCGCTGCCGAAGCAACACTGCTGACGCTTCTTCTGCAAAAACCTCGTGAAATAAATTTTCTATAAAAAATCGATGAGCAACAAATTGGGTATATGCCCAATGATCTTAATTAACTGAACTTTCGACTGTCTCCTTTTACCGTTCAAGACCGTTTTCTCGATCGGCGGCGATCAAATGTTCTCTCTTTTCTGACTTTTAGGAGCCGCTCCCATCCAATGCTCTTCCTGCTTGGCTTTCGTCACTTCGTCGAAAACTCTACGCCCGCTCTCTCGTCTCCTTCCTCTTCTTTTATAGAGCGTCATCGCCGCGGCCGTCCATCGTAGGATGTCGTCATCATCCCTTCTCCCCCTTCGTCTTCGATCGATGTCTCCACACGGCGGCCTCTTCTGACTAACCGTCGTCGACCGTTGGCCCAATCGCGGTGCTGCCCCGTCGCGGCCGCCGCCGCCGCCTACGCTTAGGGCCCGTAGGCCTCTCGGCACTGCCCCGGCGCCAGTTAAGTAGCAGAGGAGTCTCCGAACAAGAAAAAACACTCACGAACATTTTAGGAGGCCTATCATTTACAGGAACACTTTATTGATTACAGATCTATAGGATGACGAAATAGTCGCCTACTGTTACATAACGACTTGTCTGCTCTACGCAGTACATCATTTAGTCAGTGATAAAGAGCTGTAATGCATGTAGACCTATTGATTATGAAATAAGAGGCTTGTGGATTAAAGACAATCTTTTAAAAGTTAAATTGTCAGAACGACTGCCTTGCTAATGCTGATTTGCCGATAGTTAAGTAGGCGACTAAGAATTGATTCAAAATATGTTTTAAAACAGGCAGGTCGGTGTGGACAAGCAGAGACTTTAACAGTTACGCCTTATTTCTATAGTTGCAAGCACTGCTGACGTAAACATTTTAAAAGTATTTTGAGAATTTCCAAAGAATACATTTAAAAATGATAGGACGTTGTTCACAGTAAAAACAACGACATTCTAAATATTACAATGCAAGCCGTCGTATAGAAATGTACGTGTACAATGTTTGATCAGTTTTTGCATGCGTGCTGAAAGTTTCTTACCAGCTAGCCTATAATTAAGGTTGCCTGGATTCTGAATTACACTGTACGTTGAAACTTTGAAAGTTATGCATTTTTAAAATAGCTGCTCGGTCGTTTGGTGCATTCGTCTAATCATTCTAATGTATATTAAAGCTTCTGTCTGCAAGTCTCTATAGAGCACTCTATTCGAGCGCAAAGCTAACGCCCTCCCGAAGGCGGGTTCGATAGGTTTTTAATAAAAATGATTGAGACGCAATTGTGATCAAGTCGATTCATCGTGGTAATGTAAAAACGTTTTCATTAATCTCATAGTATCGACTTTTAAAAAGCTATATAATCAACAAAATCACATGCTGGCATACAAAAATTGCATTACCATGTTAACGACTACCAAGGATTGACTTTATATGAGTTAAACTGCTATAATCTGGCTCTTATTCGGATTGGACTTGATGCGCCATCGGCTGATGCCCTCGGCATTATGATAGTGGCGCCATAGAAGTTTTTTGATTGATTGGTTGGTTGATTGATTGATAAAAAACTTGTATGGCCTATGGCACCACTATGACTTAGGGGAAAATATCAAATTATCAAATTAAAGCTATTAGTGGGAAAAAGAACTTGATAATTGTCGTTCGAAGTTAAATCCTTCATGTGCACGCAGTCTTAAAGATAAAAAGTCAAAAATTTCGAAAATTTTGAATTCCGACTTTTGTTGTTTTTTGTTTGTTAATTACAAATATCCACACAAAAATCACGTCATCCGAACGCCAATAAGCCTACTTATCTTGTTACCGTTCAAATATGAAAATGTTACAAATGGTTTAAAAAAATGAAAATGTTTAAATTGCTGTAATCTTTTAATTTGAATTTAATGGACTTAACCGAAAACCGCAGTCGGCGAAAGACCTTTCATGGCTAAAGCTAAACGATGCTGATATCAGCAGATGCTGATATCAGGACCCACTGACCCAGCGCCAAGGGCCCAGGGCCAAGGGTCAACGTCCACAGAACACCCGGAAATCGCGGGCAATGACTTTACTTCGATTTTATTAGACAGGCAGACTGTCCTACAAACGCATATAAAGAGAAGGACGGATAGAAATACGAATGGAGTGACTACGCGAGTATTAGGAAAAGTATAATTGCAAACAAAAACCAGAGAGAGAGAGAGAGAGAGAGAGAGACAGACAGACAGACAGACAGACAGACAGACACAGACAGACAGACAGACAGACAGACAGACGCTGCGACACAGAGAAAGTCAGTGAGAGAGAGAGAGAGAGACATAAGCAGAAAGACATAGAGACACAGACAAAGACAGACGCAGATGATTGAATCAAAAAGACGGATAAGTACTCCCCTAAGGAGCGGTCAATTAACCGCCGGAAAAGTTCAAGTCTGTTCCGATGAAAGCGAAAACTGTACGTGACATCAGTCAGCTATGCGAGAATGTCTTGCCATTTGACATGTTTGGTGAATTCGTTGAAGGTCAAAGCCCAGACAAATGAAACAGATCGCTGCCATTTAATCCATTTAATTAATATATTACACTGGTCTACATTTTTAAAAAAAATTTCTGCTGACCTAGGTATTTTTGCTGATTTTACCCAAAAGACATTCCAGATATGAAGTCAAAAATTATGCAACACGAAATTTTTCGCAAATTAGAATGAATTAAAGGTGTTAAAGTCAAACATAAGGGAAAATAGGAAATTCTGAAGAACCGATAACACGTAATATTTTTTATTCAGCCCAAAAATGAGTCTGTCTTCTAACCAAGAGAGCAATAAGAGCAATAGCTAGTTGCTTAAATTTAAGTTTTGAGAAAGGAATCTTCTTTTTTTGGATGCTCCGGTATAGTTATGGTCACAGTTGTCACGCTGTAAACACCAGCAGTACCGGTCTGCCATAATGTTCGAGTTCCATCTGCCTTGATATCTACGTTCCATGGTCTTGATGTCTTGATGGAAGCATTCTCCTTGTTCTTCACTCATAGCTCCAAGATTTGAAGTTCAGATAGCTATGAAAGAAATGCAACTTGACACTCATGTTTGCTCCCAGTCTTCGAAAAGCAATCTTCGAATTTTTAACTGAAAGGTCATAATTCTCGACTCTTAAGTTGCCAAGTAAGTCAGTAATCAGGTCGAAAAAGCATCTTGTCTACAACTATAACATCCCATTGATTCAAAAGTCCTTTGCTGTTGATGCAGTATACAAACTCCTCCTCCATATGGAAATGTTTGAAAAGATTCATTCTCTCTGCCATGATACATAAGCGTGGTTCCTGGGGCCAACACTGAACAGATTCTTTTCCTTCAGTCTTGAACCCAGTAACTCTGCTGACGACTTCGGCAGATCTATCTCATATTAGGTCATTAAACTCAGAATGTTTGGTGCATTCCAGCGTCAACTTCTAAGGCCATTTAATCCACTGACAAAATTCATCTTCAAGAAACTTGCAAATAGGTACAGGAACTTTGTCACAGTGAGCAACTGGTCTCAGAGCAGAGGGGAGATTTGGGTACTGGATGGAAGATTTTGCCTTTGTGGACATGCCTGAAATATTTACCAGACAGAAGTAGCAGTCATCAACATGCATGGTTTCAGGCTCTGCCACACCATTGGAACTCCAAAGTTAAGACTTTTTCTCTGACCTTTAGTCACATTATGAACTGTCTGAGGCTTTCAACACATGTCCTGCACACTTTATGTGGTGCCCAAGGTTTTCCTGGTCACTCAATTTAACTGCAGAAATATGCATGCTAAGCTTTATGCACAAATTCAGACACCTATCTCCTTTGTTTAGGTGTTGTAAAGCAACCTCAGATGTAGCAAAATTTGTCAGGATCATTCCTGCACTGCTCACGAAGTGTTCGGGTGCTGGGTGACATATTCCATTTAGAATTACTTAATTATTATATAGGCCTATATCCATAAAATGCTGACGTCTGCAGTTTAAAACTGCCTATTAAACTGTTGTATTATTAAATAGTTATTATTATATTAAGCATATCTTTTGCACATCCTTAACTTTTTGCATATTCAATATAGCTAAAGAATTATAATACATAATGCTACATTATTACAGTAAACAGTAAATCAGTAAACAGCGTTTTGCGGGAAAACTGGACGTGATAGGAGAAAATGGGTGTGATTTTTGGATTCAGCACACCAAAATACATAAAGATCACATGTTGTCTTCAAGTCAGCAAAATTGACGTAGACCAGTGTTATTATGTTGTCAGTGGTTTTCACACAGGCTTACTTAGCCTCCTAAACCACTTAAAATCACATTATTATTATTATTATTATTATTATTATTATTATTATTATTATTATTATTGTCATCTACCATATAGTTCTAATCAAATCGACATCGTTTTATTTAGTATAAGAGAGAAAATTCAAATAATATAAAACAATCAGATTCGTACATTATAAAATATATGGTTAATCATCATCGTCATCATCATCATCATCATCATCATCATCATCATCATCATCATCATCATCATCATCATCATCATCATCATCATCATCATCATCATCATCATCATAGTTGCTTTCTGCCAACTCATTAGCGGCAATAGCTAGACACAAAACTTTTCCATTTATCTTTTTCCGTTGTTATGATATGATTAATATTTAAATTTATGATATGAAATTTATGATATGATTAATATTTAAAATAAAAGGTGAGGTGCAAAGTGAGTTATGATAATTCAATCAATCAATCAATAAACTTCTATGGCGCCACTATCATTATGCCCAGGGCATCAGCCGATGGCGCACCAAATCCAAATATTGAATTAGAGCCAGGTCAAGCCAGAATGTCACATCGTTTCTCTGAAAACCTTTCTTCCAGTTAAGACAATCTGAAGCGGATATCTGAGCCTGTCTATATGGAATTTGCTGATCGTTTCTTAGTAAATGCAATCATCACTTCGGCCTTGCTGCGCAGTCCATGAGCTCGCCACAGCCTACAAATGGGGTGCGATTCAACTACCAGTAGAAGGGAGTGCTGCAGTATCAAGGATTGTATGTGTGTGTGTGTGTGTGTGTGTGTGTGTGTGTGTATGTAAGCGTGTGTATGTATGCTACAGTATGCATGTTTATGTGTGCGTGTGTTGTAGGTTTCCGTCAGAAGGTTCCATCAGAGATTGAATTTCGACGCTCTATTTCGTCAGCCTTGAGATATGACCGATGGCCTGACACTTAAATCACTGCGCCCGACCTAGTTGCATATAATTAAAATCACGTCAAGAGAGTGTAAGAGCGCCTTCTACCAAGGACACAGCTCGACCTCGCGATGACCACATCACTAGGCCGCCAAGCACAGCGTATGCTTACTGCTTAGTAATGCTTACACTATGCAGCGAGAGTGGTTCGACGAGGATCATGTGAACGCCGATTTAGGCCGCAGATCAGATTTTAAAGGAATTTTCCATTAAAAAGCTTTGGAATATATGGAATAGTAATTCTCGCTTAAAACATATGAAAGAACACGACATTAATATGTTCAGGGGCGTCATTTGGGGGCATAATCCAAGGAAATCTATAAATTCTCGATGTCCGTCTGTCGCGTCTGTCGCGTCTGTCGCGTCTGTCCGTCCGCAACACGGCTTGCAAGACGCTGTTGTCGCGACAACCAAATATTGTTTAATCAAACCGGAGCGTTTAACGAAGCGTCTTAATTGCAGCTTAAACCCCGTCCCCTTCCCTCACCCCATCCCTCTCCTAATCGCCCAGGCTCCAACCTATTCCCGCCCCCGGCCCCAAACCCCCTTTTCCTTCCGTCTCCCAACCCTTTTCCCTCCCCCATCCCTCTCCCAATCGCCCCAAAACCCCCAGCCCCTTCCGTCTCCCCACCCCTTTTCCCTCTCCCCATCCCTCTCCCAATCGCCCCCAAACCCCGTTCCTCTTCCGTCTCCCCAACCCTTTTCCCTCTCCCATCCCTCTCCAATCGCCCCCCAACCCCCCCCCCTTCCGTCTCCCTAACCCTTTTCTCTCTCCCCATCCCTCTCCCAATCGTTCCTTCCCTCTCTCCATCCCTTTTCCCCTCCTCTCGCCATCCCTCTCCCAATCTCCCCAAACCCCGTTCCCTTCCCCTCCCCATCCCTTTTCCCTCTCATCGGGCCCCAAACCCCTGTTCCTTCTCTCTCCTCACCCCTCTCCCAACCCCCGTACCTCTCTGCTCCGAAAACCCGTACAACACACTTTCCTCCTCCCAAATCTCCCTTCCCTCTCCCAATGCCCTGCTCCCCGTTATTATATATATATATATATATATATATATATATATATATATATATATTCCTTCCTAGCCTAATACCTATTTTTTAAATTTTACCCCTCAAGTGGGGATTAAATTTTCAGCCACCGGAGGATTTTTTAATTTTTGGAAAAGCGTTCTTCAGAAATGATTGATATAACGTTTTAAATTTGTATTTGAGGTTTGCACCATTGTTTAGATTGTTTATTCCTCTTTCTAACCGAAGAGTCCACTTTACGATACCCTAGCAAAATATTTTCAAAATATCACCTTTGGTCAGGGCATAGATCAGATTTTGGCCCTATCAGATTCAAAATATTTTCAGAACAAAACAAAAGGGATGTCAGAGGAACAAAATAAACCAAAAAGTTTGAAAATCGGTCGACATTTGAAAGTTTGAACATTTTATCCATTAAAAAGCTTTTTGAATTTGCTATATCTCATATATAAGGTTAATAGATGAGGTTTGCACCATTGTTTAGCTTTTTTATTCCTCTTTCTAACCGTAAAACAAACAGTTCAGCGTTCAAAGAACACTGTTGCTCGGCGTGAAAAGCAGCACAGCAAACAAGAGAATCAATGCATGTCGTTCGACACTGCCAAATCAGTACACCTTCCTTGACTATCAAGGTTCAGAAAATTCAATGGGCGTTAACTCGGTTGAAGGAAAAGGCGGCGAGTGAAGGAGAACTAATTGCGCAAAATGCTGGCATTATCGCAAAATCGGAAATTAAAAATAATTTATAAACAGCCATTAAATGCTGTTGCAAAAAAATATCGCAAAATTTTTGACGGTAAACACCTAGTGAAAAATAATTTATAATGTATTAATGTGCAAAATATATTTTGCCAAAAATAAAAAATTGCAAAAATTGCCAAAAAAATTGGCCCAAAAATTGCCCAAGATTTGCAAAAATTGCAAAAAAATGCATAAAATTGCAAGAAATGCATAAAATTTGCAAAAATTGCCTAAAATTTGCAAACAAATTGCCAAAAATTTGCAAAATTTTGCCAAAGATTTGGCAAAAAATTATCTCGCCCCCACCCAAGAAAAGTGTGAAATGACGCTACTGATTATGTTCAGTTGATTTGTGATATTCCTTGTTTGTGTACTATTTGATACTACTTGTCACGAATAAAGATTATTATTTTTTTAAACGTATGATTGGAAAGGTGAAATCTCGCAAAAACTCAATCAGAACTGCGAAAAGCCTTATTCCTGTGGTGTACAGGTTTTCGGGAAAAGGGAGAAATGCTTGTTGAATGGCGCTGAAAAACTGCGACCGCTGTTTCAGCACTGAGTCGGACCAATGGTTTGACCAGTCCCTTCGTCTTTCGTCACTAAAACGTTATCGCCTTTCCTCTCAATCGTCTGATGGGCTGATAGTCACGCGACATAACAGAAAGGAAGTGACTAAGATGACCTTCACGAATGACAGACTGCGAAGGAGCTGCAGTAATTTTCAATTGCTTATCGAGTACAATAGACCCTATACACATTAATTATCATTAGCACTCATCGACCCAGTAAAATGCCCGTCTTAGAGTCGTGTGAACCAAGTGACTAAACTTCCGTCGAAATGTCCCGCCCTTACCTCGCCTACAAATCATTCGGCCTATATGGCCCGATAACAGCGTTGTTCTGGATCTAACTGGTTCTGTTAAGATTTTCACTTTCCACTCGCTCAAAGGCTATAAAAATCTATGAGTTGTTTTCTTGAAGCAAGTATCTCTTAGTCTACCCTTCTCCTTCCCCTCTTCTCATTTGGCTAGATGGGCACACTGGTAATGGTGCTCTTCAAATGTCGATTAATCCACTTAGCCTATTTGAGGAAGGATATCGAAAGTAGGCAACTTCCGGTCAAAAGTAAGTCGTTTTCGTAAAGATATAAAGACAAACCGCTTGTGAGCGGCTAGAGCCAATTGCGACGAAGCAATAACTGCAGTTGTTTCGAACGGCAAGTTTCAGGGACAGACAAAAAAGACAGACAAAAAAGCGCGAATGGAGAGGGGTGAAGAGACTAGAGAGTGAAAGCAGAGAGAGAGAGAGGGAAAGAGAGAAATGGAGAGAGAGAGAGAGATAGAGAGAGAGAGAGGGAAAGAGAGATCACATGCTTGTTTTCAGCGTCTTCTGTGTGGCAATGAAGAAAAAAAATGAAAAATGCTCAACGTAAGCTTATATAGGCCATTGATAAACGAATAACCAGTATCCTCATATATCAGTCAGATATTATCTACATCTGGTATACTTTCCAGGGTCTTTGTGTGTGTGTGTGTGTGTGTGTGTGTGTGTGTGTTCGTGCTTGCTCTCTCCGGTCGTTGGAAAAGGGCAACCTCTTTGACGTCTTCGTTGCCAGATCTTTTTCCACCCGAGACCTTGACCCACTGTTCATCCTTAGCCCGAGGTCAGTGTGTCACGTCTTGGCTTGCGTCTGGCTTTCCTGCACCGACTCGGCGACGTCAACGCTCAAGGTCACAGCGTGGTCCTTCGACGATACGCGGTGACGACGTGATCTCCGTCACACGACCTTCTGAAACTTTCGCTCGGCGCTGCTTAACTTCGCCCGATGAACGTGTGCTTTGCGCGCGCGAAAGGGTTGCCCTGCAAATTCACGCTCAAGTAACTAATAAAAAATTGCAGATCTGTTGGCATGGGCGGCGGTTTTGTAGATAATGGCTTACTTATCGTAAAAATGTCCTCGAATTTGTTGCTAATTCTGCTATGTATGTTTTTTTTTCATAGTCTGATTTTCTACTCGACTGCTCTTTCTCAATTAACTGAAATGATTTGACGTCAGTGTTTAATCTAGACTCCTGGACTCCGGGGAAAACTGAAAAAGCCTGAGGAAAACTGACAAAGCCGGGGGGAATTCTGCTAGGGGGCTGCTGTTAGTTGATGTAGCATGTCAAAATTTCCGGGGGAATTTGAAATGTCCGGGGGGAAAGGGCAATTTTGCCCTCCGGAAACGGCCTAGATTAAAGCCTGATTGACGTGTTTGCAAAAATGCTCCCACAAATATGAAATTGGAAAGTCTAGTCTCTAAGTGGCGTCTCAGAACAGATTCACACACTGGTTTGAGCTCGTAAAACAGTTTTTACCACGGCCGCTCAAGTGTGAGGGGGAATCAAAATTTCAATATCTCGGTGAACTGTATTTTGAATTTGGAAAATTTAGATTGAAATTTTCCGGTTCAAAATTTCAAGACAACACTGTCTCCTTTATTGAAATTGTTCCGGCCTATAATTTATGAAATGGAGCAGTAGCTCTCAATATATGAATCACCATCGCTCCAAAGCATCTGGCTCAAAACAAACATATCATCTATAATATTAAAATCCTTATCTGTATTCTCTGTCTGACGTTCTGATTGGTTGACTATTGGTAGACGGTTTAGACCGTTTAGTCCTTACGTCGCGATGCGTTGGTGGGCGAGCGTTGACTTTGGTGGGCGAGCGCGACCGTTTAGTCGCCCGTCGCGATGCGTTGGTGGGCGAGCGTTGACAGGTAGACCGTTTAGTCCTTACGTCGCGATGCGTTGGTGGACGATGTTCGAAGACGACGTTTATGAAATTTAGGTCATTGCAGCGTCAGCTGGGCGTGCGACGACGTTGCTATTGGTAATTTTAACGTGAATCAGCATCGCGTGATTTTAACCAAAGGCGATCATTGAAATGTTGTTCTTTCAATGATTGGGTCATTAAATCCTGCACAAACATATCATTCTTATAGAAGATAAATCGCCTCCCGACAGGCATTAATATTCATCATAATCGTCGTCGTCATCATCATCATCATAATCGTCGTCGTCGTCATCATCATCACCACCACCACCACCACCACCATCATCATCATCATCATCATCATCATCATCATCATCATCATCAATGCCGTAGCTATGCTTCTGCACGCCTTGACAGCCTCAACATGGATCTCCATCTAGTGCGGTCTTGTCTAAATCTTGTGGCTGCCGTTACTGATGACCTTTTTTGTCCATTTTCAGTGCAGTCTTCTCTTATGTTGTCACTGGTCAGGCCATCCTTTCCTCCGACGTCCTCTTGGATCTTTCTCCTTCGACTCTTCCACAGACTGCATTTTTATTACATGCATCGTACAGTGTAATAATGATATCTGATCGTAGATCAGTGGTTCTCAACTCGTGGTCCGCGGACCAAAAGTGATCCGCGAGAGGGGGTCTATAGTGGTCCGCGGCAAATTCTGAAAAATGTTAATAAAAATTAGACATAGGCTATATATTTTCCATGTCAGTGGCGTGCATGGTGGCACAATTAAGTAGGGTGACGAACTTTTTTGCTTGTCGGGGCACTGGCGAGGGATGAATATAACACGCGATGACCTTTTTTGGCTTGTCATGATTTTTCTCGATTTTCAGGTGGTCCGCGAGAAATTTTTGAACTTCAAAAGTGGTCCGCGAGGCAAAGGGGTCTGAGAACAACTGTCGTGGATCGTAGAACAGGCCTTCTGCTGTACTGTCATTCTTGCACTATCTGTCTTTAGACAGAAGTGATTAGACATAATATTTTAATTAAAAGAAGCGCATTCTTAAAGAACTTAATCGACAATGTCAGGAAACTTGATTGTACAGTATGCGATAATTCTGACGCCAGCGGAAATTTCGTAGCATATAGAATCATAGATAACTAACTAGTGTACAGTATATAGTGCATTTTGGTAAAGCACTCACTTGACGTCGGTCGGTAGTCGATCTGAAGTAAATCGTAGTAATTCCCAATCGTCAGGTCCAATAAGGCAATCTGATTTTTCTGGCTCCGGTTATGGCGGATATAGGCGGGCAATGAAGCTACTCGGCGGAAGAAAGAAAAGACGCTATTGACTCTGACCCTTCGTCCCTGGTTTTTGAGCTACATAAATTGACTTACTAACTAGCTAATGAATGAATTAATTAAAGGTAAATATAATTTCAGTCCTCTTACGAGCGATAAGCCAAAGGAGCGACCTTGAACGTACCTGGCTACGATGAAAAGGAAATGCGTCGTCGAGAGTTTCACGTTACTAAGACACAAGAAGACGACTGAAAGTTGAGAGGCGCTTCTTCAAGGATTTTGTCGATCTCTGATTCCATCGCCGCAGGTCGTCTGATCGGACTTTGATCCGATTAGCAGGACTAATAAAATTCAACAAGTTTACAGCGCATTCCATTTCGTCTGACCTACAGAGGCGTAGCGTCCCAATGGCTACTATGGCTCTAGCCATGGGCGGCACACATGATGGGGGCGGCAAATGTTGGAAGCTAACTTTTGTGTTTGTAGGGTTGTTGAGGAGTTTTTGGCGAAGGCGAATGGGGGCAAAATGTAGAATGGGCGCCAAATTCAGTGACGACGACCTTTTTTGCTTGTCGGGTTGTGTCGAGGAGTTTTAGAAGGGGCGGCAAAATTTAGAAAGGGCGGCAAATTCAGCGGCGACAACCTTTTTTTCTCTCTTAGAAACAGACCTGGAAAATTTCAAGAGACTATCGATCGGCACCGATTGTAAATAAATGCAACGAGAGTAAGAATCTTAGAAACTAAGCGATATTCGACGAAAGTTTAAGCAACCAAAATTAATTTAGCTGTAAGTCAATTAAGTAGGCTATAGTTTATTATATATATATATATATATATAGTCCGTCGGCTGTTTATATAAGCTCCTAAATACATATTAATTTAACATCTCTTTTAAGTGACTCCTTTGTAAGACACTGTTGACTTTAACTCCATCTTATGTTACTGCCTTTGTAAATTG